>JAJOOH010021043.1:0-10112 GCA_029582605.1 Solanum gracilifrons | reverse complement strand
CCCCGCGATTACACATTCCAATACAAAACCCAGTGGCATAATAGAGGGAATTCTTTATATCAACCCGAATTATTTGACATAAAGGACATCAATCCAAATGGCATATCAAGGAAACTGTTAGATCGAAATCTACACTATCATCCATATCATTTATGATTGGTGGTCCTTCAAGAAGGTAAAAGCTGATCACATAACTGTGACACACCCACTATATCAAGTTGTCATTTAATAGCTCAAGCAAAATAAGAGACTACACATATATTGATTAACAGATAACTTACCATTCATTCCTTTAAGTGCCGCAGCAAAGTCTAATGGGCTGGAAAAACTTACAAATCCAAATCCTTTGGTCTTACCAGTCCGCTTGTCTCTCAAAACCTGTCAACATGAATAGTAAAAACTCTTTGTTACTGAACCTTGTAAGCTAAAAACATACAATTACACAATAAAGTTCGAAGACAGCAAGGCGAATATAAAATACTTCTTAATTTCTTTCTGATCTTTTTTGCCAGGTCAAGGCAGAAAGAATCAAATTAGTAATACCCCCAATCCTGTATATGTATGAAGAAATTCACTAAATATCTATATATTTTTAACTGTGAACCTCAGTAGTTATTATTGTATACTGTATACTGTTAATTTGAGGTTGTCGTAGGAATGTGTAAACATCAAATCCCAGATCCGCCTCAGACTATCAAGAGTTGTTGGTGCATTTAGAAGGATTTCTAGCTTTCTGAAGATTCAAGAATGTTTAGGATGTAGAAATACCATAATTAGAAAAAAAAAGGAGAGGAGGAGGAAACTTCTAGGGCACAAAAATTTCTCTCTTCATGACAAGAAATACCAGTAAAAGTATTGGAAAGCAAAATAAATGATCTAACAGAACATACCTTAGCCATGTTAAAGGATGGAAACTTTGAAAAGGCTTTTGATAAAACATCCTCATTCACCTCATTCCCAAGATCACCACAGAATAGACGATAATCATCTGCAACACCATCCGAACAGCAAGTTATTCCACTATACTATAATTTTGCACCAATTTCTAACAGAAGAAGGCACAAATAATGATGGGAAAACAGGTGCAAACAGCATTCATGAAAGGAAGTGACAGCAGAACCAACAGTGAAAGATAATTGAGTAAGATAAATGATATCAGCAGCAGATACAATTACTTGCTAGACCATAACCATGAAAGTGGACTAATAAAGCATAGTATTCTAACATGTAAGATCTGATAGATTACTTCAAAGAGTTCATCTCCTACACATTCATTTACTAAATACCTCAGGGAAAAGCAGAAAAAGAAATGCATTTCGAAGAAAAGACACAAAACCCCCATAACTTAAATAACACAAATTTTATAGTATGTTTATTTGCTATTTATCTCTAACTCCCAAGGTAGGGTATGGTGTGGGTACACTCTACCCTCCCCAAGACCCCACTTGTGGGGTTACATTGGGTATATTGTTGTATTTGCTATTCATACTTCTATCACACAGATTGGTTAATTCAGCAATTAGGCCTTCCATACACACTTGTCAATTGTCATAGGCTCTTAGTAGTTGATATATAATCAAGATGTGAATTGCAGTTCGATTGATGCCTTAAACTATCCAAGACTATAGTAGGAGAGAAATTAGGCTTATAAATAAACAGATTTGAACACTACTGAGGCACAGCCAATAAAAAGAAAAAAAATAATAGGAAATTAGGCTTACTCAATGGCCACTGTGCCAGAGTAGGATCTTTCCAACATTTTCCTGCTGCTTTACGAGGTACACCTTTCTTCTTGGCCTTAGCTCTATGCTCAGTTTCGCTGCTCGCAAGTGCAGCCTTCATATTTTCAAGTGCTTCAGGTGTGATTGTTTGCGCATCTCTATGGAATAACTGTTGAGCCTGTCCACAAGAACTAGGTACATTACAAGCATGACAAAAGATAGCTTCATTTTCGAAGCAAGCTCACTAGCTTAACATGACAAAGCTACATAGCACAAAGTCGGGGTGCAAATACTTCTATGGATATTTTCTTCTGTTCTTCTCCTAAAAGGAACCTAACAAGCTAATAACTGGCGTCATGATTTTCTTTTAATTACCGTGATGTCTGAGCTCAACTAGTTTCACCACACACCAGGTAACTCAATCTACCAAGGCTACCTCTAGGATTTGAACATGAGACTTCATGACTCTGTACCTACTTCATTGACCAGCAAGCAGTATGAATATCATGTACATATACACAAATAGAGATTTGAACGTGAGACCTCATGACTTCGGAACTACTTAATTGACTAGTAAGCAAGGGTACGAGTATCATGAACATATACACAAACAGATGCAGATATACTCTCAACAAGCAAGCACGAAACAATCTCAACAATTTCACAGGAAAGTTTCACAAAATTACCCGCCAAATTCTCAAGTTTTTTTAAAATAAAAATTAACCAGAGAAGCTCGAAAATTACATGCATAATTACATGTAAGCTATTAGTACTAACGCAAGCAAAATGTAAGGATTGAAAATCAATTGCAATTACGCCTGTTGTTAGAATACACACAAAGAAAAATTCAGATGTATAGAAAAGCTTATAACATATTTAGAATTACTTACTTGTTGAAGCTGAGGTAAAGTGTAAACGCCTGGAGTAGCAGCAATTGCTGGATAGACGGAAGGATAAGGTAGCTGTACGGGCGGAGGAGCAGCGCCTATGTAGGGTGGAGGAGGCTGTTGTTGGAGATGAATTTGTGCCGGAAAGTATGTGCCGTTGGAGTAGGTGTATTGCGACGATGACGATGAAGTAGATGCCGACGACGAGTAGGCGTATTGCGACGAAGACGATACAGTAGCTGCCGACGAAGACGATGAACGTTCCGGTGACATGGCAAAACTTTTTCCGATCGCTAAATTAGGGATTATGGGCAAAGGGTTGGAGGTGGAGGATTATATAATAACTGTTCTTAAGACTCCTATTTAAAGAAGGAGAATTTTTCATAAATAGCACTAATTACCATATTTAACATACTTTTCATATTCATAATTAATGATATTGTATTGTACAGTTTAAATGAATATATTCGTTTAGATATATTATTCGTTTTTCGTTATCATATATATTAGTATAAATCAACAATTTAAAGAATAATTTATCAAAATAACAAGATAATGTAAAGTTTATTTGTGTCCGATTAAGTTAAGGAATACAATTTCTAAAATAAGAAATTTTGACTACTCTTATTAAAATGTAATCAAAAGATTTTATATTTTTATTTGATTTCTCTTTAAAGTGATTGAATATTTTAAAAGATCTATAAACAAGGTTGAGATTCAATAAGGTAGAAGTAAAACAAAAAAAATAGATAGAGATCGTAAATATTTGTCAAAATAATTTGAAAAATTAAGTAATAAAAAAATAATTATTGTACAAATACGAAAATTAGTGATCGAGTCAGACTTTTTGCTAATGGTTAACATTATTAATAGGAGCTGGAGAGTGTCATGGGAGCTAGTAGAGTATTATGATGAACTACAACAAGCCCTTGTTGAAATTGAGGTCACGGTGCAACATATATTTAGGGAAGGCAATAAAAATAGCAGATTATATGGCCAACTTAGCAGTGAACTGTAATGAAAAATAAATTTTCAGCTCGTTTCAACAGCTTCCAACAATGGGAAGGAAAATCATAAATGTAAAAAAAGCGCAAATTCCTTCATTAAGAGTCAGAACCAAAAGGATTCAAATGCCATATGTATAAAGTCATCAATGGAACCAGTGCTAATCGAGAGCAAAGATGGAGAGTAGATCATGAGGAAGTTGATGATAACGTATATAGATAGGTAGCTTATAGGAAAGAGGGATTCTCCCTTATCTTATTAGAAATAGGTCATTTTGATTTCCATATTTGAGCTTGAGTCTAAGTTTTTTAGTCTTAATTTGTTTGGCCAATAAATAAAACGGTCTATACGACCACTATTTTTTTTTAAAAAAAAACTAGTAATTTTATACACCTAAATATAATGGTGTAAGAGAACGGAGAGATAAAATACTGTTGAAAATGACAAGGTTCGTGATAGTGACTAGTGCATATAAATTTATCTATTTAATTTTGGAAAGACACATTAAAGACCATAGGTACTTCCACTTTTTGATGAATTTAGATTGATCATAAAATCTAATTTGAATGATCTACGATTTTAGAACTGTGCAACATATATAAAAGATCATTTTGATAAATTTGAAAAATCAAGTCCAAAAAATAAATCTTCATGTGACACTCCGAAATGTGTATTTTATTGAGGAACTAGAAGATGAACGTATTATTGTGAATCACAAAATATCACACTTTTAGAATATATATATATTTTTAAAAAGAGTAAAGTAAAAATAAGTAAATCTCTTTATCAAAAGTTGAATTCAACTAATCAGACAATGTGTTCAAAGATGTTTGATAATCAAATAGATCAAGGATTTGTTCTTGATATCCAAGTAAGACTATGAGAGTTTTGAATCTTACTTTTGAGAAATTTGAACTTCAATTACATAATAATATTAGAAAAGGTATATCTTAACGATCTTATGAGATTGAGAGTTGTGTTTTTTTTTTGTAGCTCTTACAAAATTAGATGGGCCTAATTTCATGACCGAAGTTTTAACTAGTCCTAGAATAGATGAGTAAATGAAAGGCATGAAAGAGTAATTAGAATCCATGTGTTTGCAACAAATTTTAAACATATGGAAAATAAATAAACCACAAAAATAAAATCTGAAGAAACATAATTTTATTCATCAAGATAGCGGGTACAATTTTGTTCCTCCCTTGATTCTCCTCTCCTAAGATTTATCCATGATTCGAGGGCCGTTAGTGGCGTATTTCTCGAACTAGGATGATTTAGATTTGATCTCTATAGGAATATTCCATGTCTTTTGTGGAATATATCGAGGTCTTGATCTCTTTATGTAATTTTTGAGATCGCCTTTTAAGGGAATTTAGTATCCTTTATATAGGCATAAACTAGGGTTTAAGGTTGAGTAGCCTCCAAGAATCATAATTTGAGTTGAACACAATTAGTAGAGTCACAACTCGAATTGAACACATCTTGTAGAGTCCCACAAAATTTCAATGTCTACACCATGAAAATCAATAAAGTATGAAATTTAGTTGATCTTCCTCCTTTGTGTAGAGTTATTGAGAACAAATGAGTTCTCAAGTTAAACACAAATTGAATGGATCAATAAAGAGATATAAAGCGCCATTGGTGGCAAACAAAACTTTCACTCAACAACTTGGAATAGATTATGATGAGGCAACTTTTTTATCGGTTGTGAGGTTTACTTTTATTTGAGTTATTTTTGGCTATTGTTGCATGTTTGGATGTAGAATTACATTAAATGACGTGAAGACCGTCTTTCTCAATGGAGAACTAAACGAAAAAATCTACATGAAACAATCCGTGTATTTCATTGTTAAAGGTCAAAAAAACAAAATATGTAAGGTAAAAAGATCTAGTTATGATTTGAAACTATGGGTGACTATTAGGCGGATTTGGTCAAATTTGAATGGGTCATAATATGTCAAGACAATAAATGGGTCAAGACCTAATCCAACTCAATTCATACTTGCTCAGGTCAAAACGGGCTATGCAATGGATCATAGAATAGGTTAAGACCAAACTCAATCCAACCCAATTTTTACTAAGTTTTAATTATTTATTTGTTCTTTTAAAGTATTTTAGTACCTAATAAAAAAAATTCTTCTTGATTATGGTTATATATAACATATCAAAAAATATTAAAAGTTTTTTTAAAAATATTGACTAGATTTCTCATGGGTTAATTTAGATTACATATTTACCCAATTTTTAGTGGGTAGAAATGAAATGAGTTTAAATGGGTTGAGCTAATAAACTGGTGGGTCAATAGCCCGTCCAAACTTATTAAAGAGATTGAATGGATTGAGTTTGATTTTGCCACCCTAGCTGGAGCAATCTTCAAGGCATTTCACAAGGAGGTAATTTGTCTGGAACACTTTCGAATAAATAATTACAAACCATGGATATTTCTATAGTAAGATGCGACATTTTAAGCCTTATAATATGTTCAAAGATGGAAAGGCAAAAAAAAAAGTCATGTCTCAAATTCATATTATAGTATTATCGAAAATTTGATATAAGCTATGATGTGTACTTGTTCAAATATTTATTATATGGTAAAAATTGTTTTTGCTAAATCAAAGAGGGTAATAAGACTTAAGTCAACTAGACCAATTTTATTTTTATCCAACGACACTAGTCTTATTGATGTACTCCATAAAACATAATTATCAGTACCAACGCCACATAAATCGCGATAATTAAAACTAAAAATATCTTGAATACATAAAATAGAGTTGACTCTTCAAAATCTATCAGCGCCACATAAAATGTAAAAGATGAAGTAACATGTATTATTTACGTAAAAAAATTAACAACTTAAAATATCTAAAAACTATATTAAAATGCAATTGACTCTCCAAATTCTATCTATATTACATAAATTAAAAACAAAAAATAACAGATATCGAACTTGTGTTAGCACGGACACATGTGTCTAGTTTATACATACATGATAGAAACTTCTATAACTAACTATAAAGTTAGTTAGCCTTAATTAACTGATTAGGATCTTAGCTAATTAACTAACTGACTTCTTAGCTATACTTAAACAGACTTGAGTCAAAAAAAAATTAAATCATTTACTCTACTATTTTGTTACTTCCTCATCACGACACCGATCCTTCTCTCCGTTCACTGCTCGCCGGCGACTGCCATCTCCGTTCACCTCTGTAAGTTTTCTCTGTACTTATTTCTCTTTCTTCTTAGCTCTCATTTTCCCACCCCTGTGTTTGCGTTGGAACCGACGCCCGACGGCCTCCCCATTTGTGACGTTTTGATCATGTTAAACTGGCTCTCGGTTTTAATTAATTTCTATGAAATGCTGTTTAAGAAGAAAAGTGTGCATGTTATTGTGAAAAAATTTACGTTAGGATTTTTGTACTCTGATCATGAGTTTGTATCTTCAGCTTTACCGGTTGTGTTGTTGAGTTTTGTTGTTAATTTTATATGATTCCACTCGGTGCTTCTTTCGCAGTTGGAATTTGATAGTGATTGAAAAAAATTTAGGGTAGGGTTTTTGTACTCTGTTGCGCTTGTCTCTTCGAGACTTGCCGCTGGCTTGTTATTATTGTGATGAATAGTGATTGATTGACATACATGTTATTATGAATACGATTTTTGTGCCTGTTTTGTTGAGGTTATTGTAAATCGGTTAAGTTTTATATGTAATGTAGTTACTTAATGTTCTTGTGGTTAACTATATGTCACATTGTTAGATTTTTAGATGGAAGGTGAAGATAATGCCAAGTTAGACTCTCCTTCGGGCCTTAAATTTGACAATGACTCTGTATCGGACAATGCCGGTAGGAATAAAGAAGAATTGGAGAATGACAGGGGAAGAAAGTTTAGACAAGGGGACTTTGTTGCTCACATTTCTAATCTAGATAAGACACTTGGACAAGTAGTTCAAACCAATCAATTGTTTCGTCTGTATGATTCTAAAACGCTCAACTCTTTGCAATACATTCCATCTAACCAACTGAAGCGTGTAACAAAATTCTTGGAGGGAGATTTGGTAGTCCTTGACAATTGGTTGGGTAAGGTAGATTTTGTTACCCGTGATGTTACTGTAAAGTTCAAGAATGAATCTTTACGCACTTTTAAAGGAGGGATGGGTCTTCATCCACATGTTGAACGGGATGGTCTTCCACTACAACTTGGACAGGAGGTGAATGTTTCCCCGAAACGGACATGTACAGTAACAAAACTGGTCGATGGATCAGTATGTGTTGAATGGATCGTTAATTCTGATGGCAATGATGACTCCCCTCCCCTTGCTAAACAAGATCCTAACAGGCTGACACTAGTGTTTTCATTTCGCTCCACTTGGAAATATGGAAATGTATGCCGGCATGTGCTGTTAAAACCTGAAACTGTTTTTTTACTTGGTGATGCCAAAACTTCTGTTGATGTGACTTGGCAAAATGGGTCAACTGAAAAAAACCTACCACAACCAATACTGAAACTCATTTCTGATATTGGAGTTCACGATTTCTTAATCGGTCAATATGTGGTTTTGGATAATTCTGAAGGTTTGGGAGTCATTAAATCTGTTGATCACAAGGAGAAAACCACAACAGTTAGATGGGTAAATCTCCCAAATGAGGAGATCATTAGTTCTTGCCACCTAAATCGACACCATCTTTTTAACTATCGCCTGGGTAACTTGGTGTTCCGCCGAATAACAAGAGAAGCTGAAAATTCTGATTTGTCCTCCTTTGGGAGTATAATTGGCTTCAAAGATGGCGACATTGAGGTTACATGGGCTGATGGTACTACCTCTATGGTACGTATGCCACTTGTATTGTCTTTGTTTTATTCTTTTTCTAAAATTACAGTTTCCTTTTGGTTTTCAGGTTCAACCTCAAGAACTTCATGGTGTTATTGATCGAGATAAATATGAGGATACTGATGAATGTGCAAACACCGGTATTGAACATGAAGTTGAGGGGGATGCATTGGTTGTAAAAATTCCCGAATTTAAAGTAAGATGTATTAACTATTTTAGAGATCCTCATATTTTCATTTTCTAGGCTATTTTATCATATGTAAGTTTTAACATATATAAATGTTTTGTGACTTCTGGGTGATGAACAGGTTGATTTGTTGAACTTTGTGGACCTGCGGAGTGTTCAATGCCTTAATGGAAGCCGCATCCACTGCATTAGCAATGCCCTAGAAAAGGTACAATCAATGAACTAAGTAAAACAGGAGAAGATTCTCTTGGAGAAGATTTTTGTTCATTTCTTATTTGGGATTGATTATGTTTCTGCCTTCCATATATTTTTCAAGTTGAGGAATTTTACATTGAGCAGTGAATAGGATAGGATAAAATTATTATCAAAGAAACAGTATATTAGATGTAAATCAATTTGTATCTGCTTTGTTTTTTTTGTATAAATAAGATCTATTTAGCTTGATCAATTTGTCATACTTAAATATCACTGATCATTATTTTGGATTTTGTTTGCTCCACAATATTAGCTTAAGATCTTTTTAATGGAAACTCGCTTAGTCTCTTATAAATTGGAGTTGACATAATCTTTTGTAGTAACTTCTGCTTCTACTTGATGCTATCAATGAAACCTCCTTCATCCAATGTAGGTTGCCTTGTTTTGTTTTTATTTAAACTAATGGTGCTGACTTTATTTTGAATATTTAAATTAGGATTACAGAGAGCTCAATGGCTTGAACTTGGAGAGCGTTGCAGATGAGCAGCTATTGATTTACGTACCTTTTAATCAGCCTATCAATTTGCATTCATTGGTTATTGGAGGACTCGTGGAGGAAGGTAGGCAATGGATTTCGTGTCTTTTTTAGCCTCGGTAATCTCTTATTAGGTGCGTAAGACCTTTAGTTTAACCTCTTTGCATTTTCAGCTTTTTGGAAGATTTACCTTTGTAGGTCTACTGTTTAAGACAAACAAATTCTTACTCTGGCATGTGTTCATAATTTATTTTATGGATATGTAGCTAAATGATGCATCAACTAGTTGATGGATACACCACTATGTCTTGTTAAGTAAAATCTTGATGATATTTATGCATAAATCTGAAGGAAAGCAAGAAAAAATGGATAATTTGTAAAACTACCTAGTTCGCAGTGACCTTTTAAAATCTTTTTCATTTCTTGTTAGTGGGATAGCCAGAGAGTGCAGTTCAGAAAGAAATTTGTGACAGGCTTCTCTATAATGGGGTTCACCAATTGCTCTGTTCTCTTTTATGTATTGGTATAGGCATAAAGTTAAAGATATGGATCAATCATGTATACAGTTGAGTGGTAGATTATCTGTTGACATTTTGATGTCGTGAGTCAATGATGTGGTTACGTGCTGTTTTAATGCTGTCTAAGTAATAGTTCCTGATTGATATTTATGATTGATTTCTTTCACTTTGCTGTCACACATGCCATACTTACTGTGAAAGTGGCTCTTTGGTGTTTCTTTTAAAGTCTCTTTAAGAAG
>JAJOOH010021042.1:0-12623 GCA_029582605.1 Solanum gracilifrons | reverse complement strand
TATATATTAATTATTATTATTAGTAATAATTCAATTGTGAGAGGTTAATACATATTAAATATTGTAATTATAGGTTGCTTAAAAATTCGGTTATGAATACAAATATTTATTAGAGAAAACTTATTGAGAATTCTAATATTTGACTAATTAAATGGGCAACTTACAGAAATCACATATTTTTAAGGCAAAATTACAATTTATCCCTTAAAAGTTTATAATTACATAAATCCCTCCAATGGATACAATAATATAAGCGTTGATACATTAATCTGATGCGCGAGATACATTAATCGTTAAGTAAGATACATTACATTTTATACATGATACACTAATCTGATGCGCGAGATACAATAATATAAACGCTGATACAATAATTTGATGCGCGAGATACACTAATATGATGCTCGAAAATGAGGAATTTTGGAGATTTATAAAACTTATAGGGGATAATGGTAATAAGTAAACTAAAAGGTGGGATTTCTGTAATTTTTAATCCAATTTTAAAGTTAAAAGCTTCCCACTTTTAATATATATATATATATATATGATATGATGAATTTCTATATATAGACATAATATAAACAAAATCAATTTTGTTCTTTTAAGCTAACCTTTAAAGCCATCCCTGATTAAAATTTATCTTGTTCTGTCTTGTCCCGCCCAGCTTTGCACCATGGAACTCTGCACCATTTCCATTTCCAGAATGGCTACCACATGCAAAGTACACTATATTATATGCAGAATGGAAAGCAACTTATCAATCACTAAAAGTCTATATAATAAGTCATTCTATTGATGTTATCATATACACTATTTTTCACTAGTGTGTTTATATGGTACACTTCATCCATCCCAATTTATGTTACTCTTTTCATTTTTTGAGAATCAAACAATTTAAGTTTGATTAGAAATTTGCGTGTGCATCTTCAATTTTTTTGAAATGAAATTTATATATTTGTAAATTACGTAAAAAATATTATAAGTCACATTAATTGACAATTCAAAATAATTAAACGATATATGAAAAATTTACAGTAAAAAATAAACTTGTTTAAATCTCAAAATCCTAAAAATGTCACATGAATTGGGACATGAGGAGTATTATATATAGATTCATGAGAGAGAAACACTGAAAGATAATAATGTACTTAAATGTCATTAAAGAAGAACCACAATTCCACCAAGAGTATTCAAAGGCAATTATATTAAAAAGGATCTTGTTGGAACTAGGGGTGTACAAATCAAACCGTAAAGTCAAATTAAACCGACAAATCAAATTAAATTGAAAAACAAAAATCGATTTATGGTTTGGTTTGGTTGATTTGGCGGTTGAAAAAGAAAAACCGACCACTCTTGGTTTGGTATTAAAAGGAAAAAAATCAAACCGAACCCAAACCAAATTGATATAATATATATATATAATTTTATTTATTTATAGATAAAAATATTATTTATAATCTACTTTGTTAATATATTTTTAGTTAGTTTATAGTTTTCAATGTTTATATATTTTATTTCAAATTTGGGATTGTAAAATCTTGTAAATATTATATACGTATATAATTTTATTTTATTTATAGATAAAAAATATTTTTTTATAATCTACTTTGTTAATATATTTTTAGTTAGTTTATAGTTTTCAATGTTCATATATTTTATTTCAAATTTGAGCTTGTAAGATTTTGTAATTATTATATATATAATTTTATTTTATTTATAGATAAAAAATATTATTTATAATCTACTTTGTTAATATATTTTTAGTTGTTTATAGTTTTCAATGTTTATATATTTTATTCAAATTTGGGCTTGTAAAATTTGTAAATATTTTATTTTGTATTAAGATCCGAAGTTACAATTATATTGCTATAGTTTTTCAAATTCAATGTTAACAATTTACTTTGTAAATATTTCGTTTTGTATTCAGTTTGACTGTATCCTTTAATCTTATTAATTTAACATAATAAACGTTGATATTTCAAAATAAAATTAAATTGTACTCATGTGAATTTTACCGTGTTTACGAAAATTTCTATTCATTTAACATTTCTTAAGTTTAGCTTATCACACAGATAAGTGAAAATATATTTGATCTCTTTTTCAAACACTGTATAGTTGTAAAAAACCGAAAAACCGAAAGAACCAACTAAAACCAAAACCGAAAAAACTGACTTTGCGTGGTTTGATTTGGTTTTTAGATTTAATAAACCGACATAATTGGTGTAGGTTTTTTTTTAATGAAAAACCAAACCAAACCGACCTATGTACACCCCTAGTTGGAACATACATTAAGCCTAGGGGTGTGTTTGGTAGGAAGGAACATATTTTCGTGAAAATTAAAATAAGTAAGTTTGCTAACTCTTATTTTGGTGATTAATAAATAAATAAAAAATATTGTCCTAAAAATTTGGAATGACTTATGAGAGTCTATATTAATTCAACACGAAAAGGCTCAAATAGACCATCAAACTTTCAGAAAAGCTTATTTATGTTATTCATTAAAAGTGTGGTCCATCTATGTTATTTTTCATTTGAGAAAAGGTTCATTCATGTCATTAATTATTTGTTAACGGTAATGACATAGATGAACCTTTTCTCAAAATTCAAAGACATATTTGAGTCTTTTCCTTTTTTAAAAAATAATTTAATTAATGACATGATCGAATCATAATCGAACTATTTTCAGTTATCAAATAATGGTATGGATAAGCCCTTTCTCAAACGGAAATGAAATAAATGAATTAAACTTTTAACGAATGACATAAATGAGTCTTTTCTTAAAACTCGATAACATAATATTTAAGTCTTTTCCTTTTACCTTATAAAATTAAGGGACAATGGATAAATATATCCCAAACTATCGTAAATAATATGCAGATACCCTCCGTCATATTTTTGGGATATTGGTGCCCCTACCGTCCAAAAACTAGAACATATATATCCTTTATACTAACATACACGTGTCATAATTTTATCCACCAATCCGACATTTATTAAATATCGGATTGATGGATAAAATTGTGTCACGTGTTCCTATTTAGTCTTCCGTTAGAGTGAAGGGCATATATGCTCTAGTTTTTGGACGATAGTGACATCAATATCCCAAAAATATGACGGAGGATATTTGCATACCATTTACAATAGTTCAGGGTGTATATTTGTATTTTTTTCCCTAAAATTAATTGAAGTACCCTCTCTGTGTGTGGTATGTACTATGTACTAGATATCCACTTGTCAAAGACACAAGCATTCCACAAAGGGGGGGCCAAGCAACTTGGTATTGACGCACAACTTGTATTACATATATGTGCCTTGAATTACCAAGTCCATTAACTAACTTGATTGCATGCCCTACCAATTTAAAACTTTTAAAATGTCTCTTCATCTTCTCTAAATGGCTATATTTTTTTTTGCTAAAAATAGTCACATGTACCTTTGATATTATTATATCTCAAAATGGATAATATCTTATCTGACATCCACTTTTAACAAGTCTTTTCAATGTTCTTATTGGCCAAAATTTAATGCATCCCACACAAAACACTCTTTGCAGAAGCTTGTGTTTTTTTATCCCAACTACTAATGAAGCATGAAGTGAGTATTTTGTGTAGTTGATTAGAGTTATGCAAGTAATAATAATATAGTATATGGTGATGAATGACTTTATGTATTATTTTATATAGATATTAGTTATGCAAAAGTTAGTTATTCATAACTTATATATGTATTAATTATGTGGTTTTCTAAATTGTTAATCAAATATCGTATTAATTTTATGCATGAATACTTTATTTCCGATATACCTATCAAACATCATACAAGTTATGTAGAAATTAATACATAAATAACTTGTTTTTTATCCAACTACCAAATGATCCCTTAGAAATAGAGACTTTTCTCACTGTGAATTATATTATTGAAAAAATTGTGTTATAAAATAATAATTTTTTCATCCATTTTTCACTGAACTATCTCATTGAAAAAAATGCATGGTGAAAAATATATTCCCATTAAAAAATTGAAAAACTTTCTAAATTTTTCATGTGAAAATACTACTATTAATCTTTTCTCATTAATTCAATTAAATTGTCTATAAAAATAATCGATATACATTTTCTACAAGAAATTTCAATGGGTAAATATTGATCTTTTAGTAGTGGTAATTAATTCTCAATATTTAGCTAGAACCACTATAACAAATAAAGGATTTAATGTCAATAATATAGTTGTCACTATATCATATTTTATGTTTTATGATAATAATAAATATGAGTATTTAAACCAATATTATAGCAACTCTGAATATAACGACATTAACTTAAATATTACGAGACCGCTAGAGAAAAATATATTGCCACCTCTATTAGGGATACTATAACCTAAATTGACCTATCATGAAGATTTCTATGAGTGATAATCTTGCAAAAAACAATGTCTCTTTTTTTTTTTAGATGATCTTCACGTGAAATTTGATTACGGGTCCTATCCTGTCTGATACACAATAATACATATATTTCTATTTATATTTATAGATAAGGCAAGGTGAGAAAAAGAGGGGATGGAAAATTGGTAATGGCACCAAAAGTCTTCAAAAAATCACCCAAAATTCTAGCATATATTCTACCCAAAAAAGAGGCTCCAAATCCAATCATATAGGTCTTGTGGGAAAACACTAAGTTATAATCAACAGCATCCCTAGTTTTTTGGTATAATAATTATCTGGTATCTATCCGTATTCACTGACCTGACTAATACATATTTACGTCGTATAAAGTTTATTAAAGAAGAAACGCTCTCTATATACAAAATACAGTTTCATTTCCAAGTTTAGAATTAAAGATCACCTCTAATTTAGATCCACATCATATAAAGTTCAGTATGGAGAAACTCTCCCTATTAAAAACCAGTTTCATTTTCAAGTTTTAAATCCGAAACTTCTAAATAAGGGATCCCGTGGTGGTAATTATTAGTAACCCTATATAGTTTGCTAGCTTCTCGAGTTGCTTTCACTATAAAAATTTTCTTGATAATCTTTTTATGTGGGGTACATAAATCTCTTAGTAGCTCCCTCCACCAATTTATTGTAAATGAATTAATGATGATGTTGGCATATGTTATATTATAATTTATAAGTTGTTAAACCATGAAGAAAAACGTTTAATTCGTGATATTAAAATATTTTTTTAAATTGCATCAGCATAATGCCATTCAAGAAATACTAACCCCATTTAACAGAATATATAAAACATAAAAAAAAAAGAATGAAATTATTAATACTATGCTTCATCTTCAAACGATAAAAAAACTATATGTATGTGATGTTTATATTGATCAAACTAATGAATACAAGATTACCTACGGATATTCTTTTGATGGCGAGATGATATGAAAAATATTTATATTAACGATAGATACAATTTAATTCTTTAAGAATTTATAAATATTTGGTGCGAATAAATTGTGACAATCGACATATATAGAAATATATATTCAGAATCTTTCTGACCAAATTGCCAACTTGATTTCCAAACACTAAGAGAATGGAAGGCAGAAATAAACCCTAGAAAACACTTTCAATCTCAACCATCAGCATATGTTGACTACCTCAACAAGTGGAACCAACTAGTGTTGCTACTTGCTTAGCTAGTGTGAATAAAATCTCGTATTAATAGTTGAAAAGATAAATATACAAAATTATAACATAATATAATACTGTTCGGAGTATGAATAAAATCTCAAATTGATAGCTAAAGAGAATACAAAGCTATATACATATAATAAGGTGAATCAATGTTTTAGTGGTGTGTGAGGCTCTTTGAAGAAATAACACGCTCGATCCAAGAAGGAAAATCATATTATTAAAAGTATTTTTCGATTGGTTTCATTCAACAATTAATAATTCAACAAGATGAGTTTGGAGATGGAGGAAATCATGCAGATGACACACAATGAATCTCCAGATTAATTAATTCTTTTTTTTGGAAAAAATCATATGGATTAAAAGCAGACAATATCATATTGTGGAAATTAACTTGACAAGGAGATTCTTGAGTGACCTGATAAAATAAAATACTAGTAATAGTCAAAAAGAAAAAAAAAATACCTATATATTTTTTATAATCAGTATTGTTTTAAGTTATTGTCTCCTTTTTAACAGCATAAGCAATAATGTAACTCCATAATTTTTTCGGAAAAAAATCTGAAAAATATCCTAACTTTGATCGAAATTATTGTTACGATATCAAACTTTATGGAGAACCTTTTACCCCCTGCACTATTTAATAGTGTATTTTAAAGTTATATATGTGTCCATGTGGATACGTTACTATTTATAATGATGCAATATTTATGATGTTCACGTGGACACATATATACCTTTAAAATACACTATTAAATAGTGCAGGGGGTAAAAAGTCCTCCATAAAGTTTGGTATCATAACAACAATTTCGACCAAAGTTGAAGTAATTTTTAGACATTTTTTCCTATTTTTTTTTTAAAAAAATATTTGATGTTTTTGCTCCTTAATCCCATAGGTTCTTACAAAATTAGAATTCATTTGCTTCCTTTAGTGCCACAGAAAATAAATACTTCAATCATTAATGGATTGTAGAGTTTTAAAAAAAATAAAAAAATTGTGATGTTCAGATCAATTTAGGTATACTGTAGTTGATTGCACGAGATATTTGCTATCCTCTACCAGCATAAATATTATTTTTTTGTCCCTAATTACTTATCAACTTTTAAATTGACACACCTATTAAGAAAACAATAATTGATATAGTGAGTTTATCATTTTATCCCTATTAATTATGAAGTGAATGAATTAAAAACTAGTTTTACTATTTTCAAAGTAATTAATTAAGGATATAATGGGTAAAAAAGATTTTGTCTTTTCTTGATTTGTCAAAATGGACAAGTAATTAGGAACAACTAAAAAAGGAAATGTGAACAAGTAATTAAGGACAGAGAAAGTACTAAACATCTCTACATAGGGCTGGGCATAAACACCAGAAAACCGAAACACCGAACCTAACCAAATTATTTCGGTATTTTGGTTTCGATATTTCGATTTTTGATTCGATATTCGGTATATATTTTGTATTTTTTGATATTTCGATTCGATTTCGGTTTGTAATTTTGTATTATTTGGTATTTCAATTTACCGAAATATATTATATTATATTTATAATATTATTAATATTGTATTAATTAGTAATATTAAATAATAAAAATATAGACAAAATTAGATCAAACTTTTCACTTTTCAGCTTTTAGCCTTTTACTTTTCAAACTTTTCACTTTTCAGATTTTTGTTTTCAATCTTTTCTTAGCAGTTAGCCGCATAGCCGCACACCAGTCACTTTATTTTCCCACTTCCGGCGATCGGCCGATCAGCAACAAGCCAACGACGGGTCGACCAGCACACTGCAGGTCAACACGCAGGCGACACCCAGCAGGCAGGCAGCACGCAGCACTGCAGCAGCGAACTAACAAAAACCGAATCGAAATAATATAAACCGAACCAAAATAATAAAAACCAAATTGAACTGAAATAATTCGATTTGATATTCGATACACTTGATACAGGAATCGAAAATTGAAAAAACAGAAACCGAATTACCGAATATCCAACCCTATCTCTATATATCAAAATTAAACAGATGAAAAAAATCACTTAATATTTTTTTTATCTTCGTGTTTACTTAGATCAAATAAGATATCATAGTCACAATGATGTTGTCTATGAGAAAAAATATAAACCGGTCTTTATATATTATGCTGATGAGGCAATTAGTGGATTACAGGCAATTTTTTCTAAAAGTATCCTCTGACCTAGAAATAGAATTCAACCAAATCAAGAAACCAACCATTTTATATTCATTATTCAAGAAATGGAAATGATTTCTTCCAAGAAATATAAATCAGTCTTATTTATATATCGTGTAATTTTTTACTGATCTTTCTGGATTCGCCTTTACTCTTAACATTATGGTATATATCAAAATTTATATAAGACTCTACAAGATGAGTTCAATTTCAGTTAGGGTTCTTGGATGCTACTCTATCCTAAATTTAAATTTGTGCCTATAAAGTAATATATATTTCCTTGAAGAGGCATCTCGAAAATTATATAAATTCATGCGATATTCATCAAGAGATCATATGTAGCCTCCTACGTTCGAAAAACACTATTTATCGATAGAATATTCTTTTTTCTTCATATTTTTTTATGATTGCAATTTATTGTTTATCACTTTAAAATTTGTTGAAAACAATTATATTATTGAATCCCATTTCTCTACTTACTCATTCTTCTCCTTTAACGTACGATCCTCCTACTTAGTCTTTTTACATTATATTTTTTTGGCTCACTCCGATCAAGCTCAATAGGTCAACGATCTCCCTAGCTCTAAAGCTAAGACAAATAGAAGATTTAAGTTTTATAGATTTTGAATTTTAGATAGTGACATCAAGTGCACTTGATTAACTTGATTTGTAATTTAATATTTATATATATTTATTAATTAAATTTCTTAAACATACATATATATTACTTCCTCCATTTCACAAAGAATGACTTCGTTTCTTTTTTAGTCAGTTTAAAAAAGAATGACATTTTTCCTTTTTTGATAACATTTTACTTTTTGCTTTCCACGTGGCATGTTTAAGATTACAAGATTAAGGGCAATTTTGTACATTTGACATAACTTTAATTTAGGACCACAAGAATCAAAAGTCTTCTTTATTAACTTAAATTCCGTGCCAAGTCAAATCAGGTCATTTTTTGTGAAACGGAGAGTATAATATTCTTCCTTTTAGAGTGTGATGGATTTTGGATGACGATTTGTACTGAAAATATCACGTATGTAATCATATTGTCTCTTAGAGTTAACACTTATCATAACTTTGGGTGTTTTACCTTATAGTCGTGGCAGAGCTAGTTTGCTAATTATACAATCTAGTAAAATTTGAATAGTTTTGATGCAGATTTTGTATTAACGTTCAAAAAACTCACTTAATATGTATGATTAATTTATCATGAATCTAATAACTTTATCTTTTTAGAATTTAACACTTGTAAACTCAAAATTCTAATTCCGCTTTGACAGTTATAGCCGCAACAGACCATTTATTACATCATTGAGGCCATTTGCCAATTCATACAACTTTAGGCCGGCTATCTTTTTTTTTTTTTTGTTGTTGTCACATGGAGGGTGACTAAAACCTAACCTATTGAGCAGGGCTGGATCCAGGTAAGATTGAGGGGGTTTATTCAAATTTCTTTCGATAGAAAATTATACTATTTATATATGGTTAAAATTATGTTTAATGTATACATAGTATATCGATAATGAATTCTTCATTTTAATTAGTTTTTCATGTATTTACTTTTTCATGTTTTTTGAACCTCAAAGTGAAAATCCTAACTTCGTAACTACTTCTGAATTTTTAAAACAATAGTGAACTTTGTTCATCTTATACAATTTGATCTATTCAAAATATGAAACAAGTGAAACTAAGAAACTATATATAATATATTCCTCCTATATGTACAAGTTGAGCTTCCAAGAAAATAGACTAATAAGTGTTACGTCTCAAGTTATGCGACACTTTTCATTTTCGGAGAGTCAAACAATTGAAGTTTGATTGGAAATTTGCACATGAAATATTCATTTTTTTAAAAAAATAAAATTTATATATTTATAAACTATTAAAAAGTATTATAAGTCACAATAATTGATAATTCAAAATACTTAAAAATGTATTTAAAACTTACGATAAAAATAGATTTGTTTGAATCTCAAAATCTGAAGTGTGCCATATAAATTGAAATGAAAGGAGTAAAATTTAAGTGATTAGTGTAAATTGTGGTAGTTGGGCCTTTTAGCTCTAAATGATGGAATGTATTGCTTGTCTAGTTTGTAGGTTCCTTATATAGCTCTCGAAAAAAATTGTGAAGTCCGACTTATGGTAGACTGTCAAGCACATATAAAAAAATACCTTTAAATTTGGGCAGATCAAATTATTGACAGACTTAAAAACCCTTATACTTGACGAACTAAGCTTAAATACTCGCCTCCCATGTCACATGGCATATCAAGTGATTACACTTCTTTTTTAGTGCGTGAAAAAGGTTAGAAAAATGCCACATCAGACTTTTTTGTTTTGTTTTTTTAAATTCTATTTTTTCCTTCAATTTTTAGTTTCCAACGGCTACGATACTCTTTTTCTTCCTATTTTGGTCGGGAAGAGAGGTGAGACTGAACTATACCAAACGCCTCTAATTTTTATTTCTTTATGTTAATTTTTTAATTAAATTAAAGAAATAAAAAAATCCCTTTATTTATATATATATATATATATACACACTACATCAGTATAAGAAAATCCACATGTAGCGCGTGAATGACACGTTTTTGTGTATGGAATGGGAGGGGTGTATTTAAGCTTAGTTCGTCAAATATTATAGAGGTATTTTCAAGTCTATCAATATTTTGGAGATGAAATCAATAATCTGTGCCAAGTTTGAGGGTGCTTTTAATACTTCTCTCTTGAACAAATTGATATTTATTTGGATTTTTCGATACAATTTTTTTTTTTGAATTGGTTATTTGATATTTAGGCCCATCAATCCCTAACTATTAAAGACTATAAAATTAATCAAAAGTTCTATTTATTGAGTAGTTTTTTTTTTTAAAAAAAATCCCAAAATAATAATAATAATAATAATAATAATAATAATAATAAGGTGTTTCCCAAATAGATAAATATTATGGAAGGTGGGCTAATGGTAGCGGTATGGGATGATGGGGTGGGGGATTCATGAAGATGAGGCGTGTTTGAGGATGGAGAGGACACAATTATTGTAGAATTTTATTTATAAAACTTATTTTCCCGATTTTCACTGAAAATAAGAAAATTAAAAATTATTTCTGAACTGAACACACCATTAGTCTTTTTCAAGCAAATTGTTGTGCTTCCTTATGGTGCCAGGCCCCCACATAAACAGTATCAACACAGGTTACTCTTTAACCTTGGAAGCATAAGACTGACAAAATTAGTCCATATGATTCGTCATGTCCAATCCGTTTAAGTTTGGGCGGGTAAGTTAATGACCCTTCTCAAATTCTGGTTATCAAAAAATTAGATCAATTTAGACTAAATCTATAGTTCAAATTGACTAATCATAGGTCTCATTAGATTCGAGCCTAGGAATAATGTATTAGGGAAAGCTAGTTATATATATACCCTTTCAATATCGCGAATTCGATTTAAATATTAGATGGTCAATAGATTTCAAATAATGTGTATTTAGATTAGTTAGGCCAATAAATTTCGAATAATGATCAATGCTTGAAGGACTTAAAAACTAAAATAGCATGCATATTCAAAGAAAAGTATCATGAAATCCTAATAATAGATAAACTATGGTTTTGTTAAAAATAATCTATTGGATGTCACAATATATACTAACGTCAAATCCATTTTCATGTTTTCCTAAGAATCATAATTATATTAATTTTTAAATCCATTATATCTAAAAACCTTACATAAGTTGTTTATGCTTCTTACATAATGACAAGATCAAAGCGAAAGTTTTAGCGTAACTGATAAAATTAATCATTGTCATGTGATTAGGAGATTATGAATTCGAATTACGAAAAAAGTCTTCTACAGAAATATACACTACTTACAATAGACCCTTTTGAATAAAAAATTTAGTGCATCAAACTGCCTTTTTACGGAACGACAAGATCAGGACCACCACTACACTAACTCTAAAATCAAAATGAACTTAGTAGGGGCCTCCCTATTTTTAGGCTCTCAAATAACCACTAAAATCCATCAAACATCTCTATATATCTGACATAATACTAGTGGATGAATGACTATATATATAAAAAAGGTCATCTTGAAGATGACACAATATATTAAACAGTAGTACACATCCATGTGAAGAGAAATTTCAAAATTTTAGATCTAGTAAGTTGAGAATGAGAAAATAACTGTAGCCATAATAGATAAGTCTATGATACATAGTATGATTCATTGAACATAATGTAAAGGCTTAAGTCATCCGCGGCTAGGGGTGTACAAGCCAAATTGTAAAGTCAAATTGAATCGACGAACCAAATCAAACTGAATTTTTTTTTGATTTGTGGTTAGGTTTGTGAGAAAATAACTGTAGCCATAATATATAAGTCTATGATACATAGTATGATTCATTGAACATAATGTAAAGGCTTAATAAGTCATCTGCGGTTAGGGGTGTACAAGCCAAATCGTAAAGTCAAATTGAATCGATGAACCAAATTGAACCGAAAAAAAAATTGATTTGTGGTTTGTTTTGGTTGGTTTGGCGGTTGAAAAAAAACCGACCACTCTTGATTTGGTTTAATATTAAAAGAAAAAAAGTCAAATCGAATCCAAACCAAACCGACATATTATATATATATATATATATATCTACTTTGTTGATATATTTTTAGTTAGTTTATAGTTTTCAATGTTTATATATTTTATTTCAAATTTGGGCTTGTAAAATTTTGTAAATATTATATATATAATTTTATTTTATTTATAGATAAAAAATATTATTTATAATCTACTTTGTTAATAT
>JAJOOH010021041.1:0-11058 GCA_029582605.1 Solanum gracilifrons | reverse complement strand
AAACTGATTAAAACCTCATGATTTAGGGTTTAAACGACGTATCTTAGGGGTTAAACGAAATAGGAAAAGACCAAAAGACCCCTGAATGAACTGCTGTCGGAGTGATCGACGGTTTGGACTGACGGACCGTCATTCAATCGACGGACCGTCGATTGGGTCCGTAGGTCGAGTCTGCCCGACAGGGCTTCACTAAAACGAGCATAACTTTTTACTCGAAGGTCGGAATTAAGCAAACTCGGTGGTGTTGGAAAGATAATTCAATTATATATCATACCATAGGTTATGGGACACACAATTCCTTTTTTACTAAAATTTATGACCATCTGAAGTTGACCCATCAATAATTTTCAGCTAACTAGCTGCTGACCCTCATCTACGGTCAGACCTACAGACCGTGGATCGAATGACGGTCCGTACTGGTCGACCGCAGTTTGTGTCAGAGGATGGGTAAGGGAACTCTCGATCCACGGACACAGACCACGGACCGTGGTCTGATCTACGGACCGTGGGTCTGTCCGTGAGTCAGAACTTAGCCAATTTTCTGAGTTGGGTCTGGGAGGGGTTTCAGTGTTGAACCACGGACCACCAGCACGTGCCGTGGTCTGACCTACGGTCCGTGGATAGCAACCGTGGGTTGCACCTGAAACTTCTCAAAATCTGCATTTTTGGTCTGTTTCGAATACGGGGTGTTACAGCGGAAGTCTAGACTTGTCTCAATTAGCCATCTATTACAATATTTCAAATAAAAGGGGTATAGCCCATACAACATAGTTCAAAAATGAAATACTAAAGATGATACTCAAAATGAACATCCGTCCTCGAATCTTGGGGACTCACCACAAGCAAGGAGAATAGTCGAATCCAAGCTTGAACCAAATAGAGATCGCCTTAAAAACCGGACCCTACACTTTGTGAAAAATGTAGAAATATGGGTTAGCACAAAAATGCACTAAGTATGATAGCCATGCATTAAATCATGAAAGCATGCTAAAAGGGGATATTTTGGTTGAATTCATGCAATTTGTAAGTTAAAACATCATTTAGAAGATAATGGAAGAGCATAAGTCATAAGCATGTTCATTACATAAATACTCACATCATAAGAGAACTATACCAATTGTACCCTCAAAGAATACTTGTGCAATGCATGAATAAGATCCCATAATTCTACCCAAGCTAAGTAAAGCTTATTGAGTAACCATCATTCATAATTCATGTTCTTGTTCATATTCTTGCCATGGTGGGAATAAGCCTTAACCGACATAGTCCATGTGAGCTTAACAGGGAATCTGTGTCTTGCCCCACACCGAAAAGAGGTGTACAACTTTCTTAAGGTAAAACTAAGGTTTGTTAGCTTAGGTGGATCCACTAGCTAAAGACCTATGTGGGCACATAGTAATGGGATAGGGATATTGCTACTAGAAACCCGGACTTAACTCGCATAGAAGGTTTCCATCTCATGATATACATGTTTTGGGAACTCGGACTTAACTAGCATAGAAGGAACCCATTTGGCAAACCGTACTAACTGAGGTTAAAGCTTCCATATCATGTACACTATCCACTCAGTGCTAAGCATAATTCCCATTAAGTTCATATTTAGTCTTAACTTATGTTCATGTTTATGGAAGAATGTCTTAACACTCAAACAAACATAATTCATAAGATAGCTCATAGATTCACTAGGTGAGAATAGTCTTTCCACCTTAGAATCATCATATCGTGAGAAAACCTTTCACATCATGTTCATTATGTATTTATGAGAATGACCTGTCAATCAACACAACAATTAGATTATAATCATGTTCATAAAGCATATAAAATAAGTCCACAATCATGCATAATTCTTATTTTTTACCCCATTGGGTCAAGGATCACATTCCATCCAACACATATAGATTTACTACATTAGATATGTATAATAACATGATTCAATCAATTAAATTACTACAAGAACAGTCTCATAGTATTCTTCCTTCATCAATTCACCCACATCACAAAGGCATAACTTGGGGAACATGGGGTTTTATGGGTTCTTGGGAAAATTCATCATAAATCAAAAATAAATCATCAATTCAATCATAATCCATCATAAATCAACCATTAAAAATATTTTTGGAAAGAACCCATAAGATTGAAGTCAAACCCTAACTTTTGGGAAAATCACTATCTTAGAAATTGAGTTTGGAGGGGCACCATGGATGAAAAGTATCTATGGATGAAGGACCACCATGCCTTGATGAAGAAACCCTACGAATTTGAGTGGAAGAGGTGGATCCTTCAACCCTAGCTTTTACTTTCTTCTTCTTCCTTGCAGTTTTCTAGAGATAGAAATTTTGTAGAAGATGAATTTTGGGGGAAATATTTGGGTGTTTTGGAAAATATGAAGTAATTGAGTGTATTTTGACTTAAAGTGACTTATATAGTTGTATAAATATAATACAAAACAACTTCACTTTGATAGGGCTTAAAAAGAAAACACCCAAAATAACCCTCACTTAAAGTGAGTTGCCTAGGTGCCATAAGGGGCCCCATGAGCCATGGTCCCTCTCGTGGACTTGAGGCAGTGTCTAGGCTTCCATTCTTTTTTAGCCTACATGCCCAAGACAACTTCACGAGAAGCTCCAGGAGTCGTGGAGCAAGCCACGAGTCGTCGTCCCTCTCGTGGACCTTGAGGCAGTGGCTAAACCACTTCTCTCACCCCTCACACCACCAACTCCCTCCCATGAGCCTTCCCACGAACCGTGATCATGACCACAAGCTGTGAAGTGGCTCGTGAAGAGGGAAGGTTGTTTTTGGCAGATTTGCCAAGGCTACTGCGTAGCCCTCCACGAGTCGTGGTCTTGTCCATGAGGCGTGGTGATGGGAGTGGTAGGTGGAGCAGTATCTACACCAAAGGTGGCTTCCTTTAACCACTCCTTTGGACCTTGCCATCCTTCTTTGATTCTAACTTTTTTTCCCTGGACGTTAATCCTCACATTTAAGCTCTAGTTTCCTACAAATTTCCAGGGCTTTACACTCTATGAGGAGATTCTCTAACCAACAACCATCACTATGAGCTACATGATGATACAGCGTCTCGCCCATATATCTAGAAGTGTTCTATACCTTGCTGGGCTATAGGACTCCTCAACTAAGTAGATCCACTAAGCTATGCTTAAAGTAATAAGGAATCATCTAAAACGTATGATCCTTTACCCATGTTGGCATACATGGTTTATGAAGATTTTGAGTTTTCTGAACTCATCCCTATATCAGTGCTCAACATTGATGGTATATCTAGATACCATATTGCTCATACATTGATGGCATACTCAATTGTCAAACTAATCATGTTTAGAAACTCTTTTCTCAAAACTCATGTTTATTTTCTCAAAAGCTCAATTTAAAACTCAAGTGTTTGCTTTAAAAATCGTCTCAACATTTATAACTCAATTCATAGGGTTCATGTAGAATTATGGACATGAAGACTCAACTCAGGGATAGCAATATGAAAACTAGGTACTCAAAATTCAACGATACTACTCATCTCAAAAATACTCAATTCCTAGGGTTCATGCTGAAATATAGACATGAACGAATCAACTCAAGAATCTTAATGCATAACATATAGAAATTAAATAATTAGGAATAGAATTTCAATAATGAATAGGAACTCAAGAACTCAAAATCAACTTATCTCAAGAATACTGAAATCTAGGGACAAAATCCTATATTACTCTTTTACTGCTTTGAAAGTAGATGTAGGGCGTGAGGACGAACTAGTCAAACACTATGATAGCCTTAGATACCTGGAAGAACAAGGTTTTTGAAAAACCTTGAAGAATCTTGGATAAGTTTTTTATTAGAAGCCTTGAAACCCTAGCTTCAAGGTAAACAATCAAGAAAACCTTTCTTGAGATTCTTGAATTAGTTTCTTGAAATCTTTATGGCCAAGAATTATGATTTTCATTAGAGATTAATAATTGTATGGAGAAGTTTGAGTTGGAAATAATATAATTCTTGGAGAAAAACTTGCATTGAAGAAGAATCTTGAAAAAGATTGAAAGATTATTGAATGGAGTCTTCTACTTTGATTTTTCCAAAGGGTTTTGCCTTAGGGTTTAAGAGAGAAGAGAATGATGAATTAAGAAATGAAAATTTGATTGTTTTGGTTTTTTAAATAGTCAAGAAATTCGTTTAGGGTTTTCTTAGAGGTAAACAGACAAAAATGACCATTGTAAATGTTTTCCTATCGGCTAATTCGTCACTGGACTATATCAGGTTACTAAAATGGTCATAAATATTTGCTCAAAACTTGGATAGACGCTAAATTGGTAGCATTGGAAAGAGGATTCAAATACCTTTAATTTGATAGATTATGGGCCACGTAACTCTTTATATTCTAAGATATATGGTCATTTTAAGTTGACCTATGTAAAATCTTATGTCAAAACTTAATGGGTAAGGAAAGTTTCAACTCAACTTTCTGCTAGGCATTTTTAGTGACCTTAATTGATATCCAGAACCTTTCCTACACAAAAGAATTGACCTTTACACATATGGTCAACTTATGAATCACCGGATACGACCTTACATGTAAATGAAGAATATTTCAGGTCTTAACTTAGAAATTTTTGGGGTGTTACATGTTGGGTTTAGGAATTTTTTCGTCCCTTCCCATGTGGATGAATAAAAGTCTTATTAGGACCAACCCACTTTAGCCCATAACCCAAATATTATGTGGCATATATAAGGCTTATTTAGTCTTATTTTCAGAAACACAAGAGAGAAAAATCAAGGGAGTTTCGTTTTAGAGATTGAGAGAAAAAGAGAAAAAAATTGTTTTTGCTTCTGGAAATTTTTGCTCAGGAAGTCTGCTTCAGACAAAGTTTTCCACTTCGTTAACCGTTGGATCGCGCTCAAATTTGAACTGGGAGTTCTCAGAATCTGGTTCTTGCAATTCAACGATAGATATCGGATTTGGAGGTCTGTAGCTTCTGATTTTGGGGAGTGAAGTAGCACATTTTTGGGTGAAATCTCTTTTTTAATTCTCTAGTTTTGATGCAATCTTGTTTTGTTGTTTCTCGTTGTTTGGCGCTTGTTTTGTGGCCAATTTTGGAGAACAATTTTGTAGCTCTTGGTTTTTATAGTGGAGCTTTTGGTCCTATCATATTTTACTCTTCACATCGAAGGGTTTTCCATGTAAATTGTTGTGTCTTGTGTGATTGGGTTATTCTTATCTTGTTGCTTTAGTTTGGTTGATATACTTGTTGTCCATTCTTCATATTGCTTGATTTGGTTTGTATTCTCTTGGTTCAAATTGAAAGGGAAAGTTTAGATTAGGGTATTATTCCGCTGCTATCATGTCTGGCATTCTTGTTAGTGCCTTGCCTTTTCCAACAAAGTGGTAACAGAGCATTGTTTATTGATTTATTGTTGATAATTTATTTGAATGATGGAGGCAAATATGAGCAAGATGGTTTGTTTGAATGGTAGTAACTATCATATTTGGAGAGGCAAGATGAAAGATCTTCTATTTGTCAATAAAATGCATTTACATGTGTTTACCTCTAATAAGCCCCAGTCCATGACAGATGAGAAATGGGAATTTGAGCACTTGCAGGTTTGTGGCTATATTAGACAATGGGTTGAAGATAATGTTCGAAATCACATTGTGAATGAGACACATGCCAAAATTTTGTGGGAATAGCTCGAGACGTTATATGCTTCGAAGACTGGCAACCATAAGTTGTTTCTATTGAAACAATTGATGAATATCAGGTATAAAGAGGGCACTCTTATTTCTGATCATATTAATGATTTTCAGGGTGTTCTTGACCAGCTATCTGGAATAAATGTAAAATTCAATGAAGAAATACAGCGACTATGGCTTCTTAATACTCTGCCAGACTCTTTTGAAACCCTTCGAATTTCTTTGACTAATTTTGCTCCCAGTGGTGTTGTGACCATGGAATATGCTAACAGTGGTGTCTTGAATGAAGAGATGAGAAGAAGATCTCAAGGCTCAACTTCTTCTACTTCACACTCCGATGTTTTGGTTACTGAAGATAGGGGGAGAAACAAGTTCAGAGGTCAGAGTGACAGAGATAAAGTAGAGGTAAGTTAAAGTCTAAATACAAGAATGTTACATGTGACTATTGCCACAAGAATGGGCATATTAAGTAAAAAGAATTAAGTACAAGAGAGTTATGAGACAACAAAAGAAAGAAGGTGACAATGAAAATCGTGTTGATGTTGTTGCTAATGATGATCTTCTTGTTTCTTGTGATGAAAATGTCGTCAATCTTGTTCGTGATGAGTTTAGCTGGTTTGTGGATTGTGGTGTTACTTCTCATGTCACGCCCAAGAAGGAATTATTTTCCTCTTATACTCCAGGTAATTTTGGGATGTTGAAAATGGATAATAATCATGACGTCGTAGTTCTTGGTATTGAGACAGTTTGTTTGGAAAGTAACAATGGTTCAAACTAGTTCTCAATAATATCAAACATGCTCCAGATGTTCGCTTGAATTTAATTTCTATGGGATACCTTGATGATGAGGGTTATGTTAATACTCTTGGTGCTGGCCAGTGGAAGCTTACTAGAGGTTCGATGATTGTAGCCCATGGTGATAAGTATTCTAACTTGTATGTTTTTCAGGGCTCCATTCTTAAAGGCACAGTAAATTTGGTGGAGAATGATACTTTATCATTGTTATGACATAGAAGACTGAGTCATATGAGCGAGAAGGGGATGAACAATTTGCCTAAGAAGAATTTGCTTTCTGGAGTGAAACAAGCAAAGTTGAACAAGTGCGTTCATTGCTTAGCAGGTAAATAGAAGAGAGTTTCTTTTCAGAGTCATCCTCCTTCAAGAAAGCTTGATTTGCTGGAGTTGGTACATTCTGATTTGTGTGTTCCTTTTAAGGTAAGGTCTCATGATGGTGCACTTTATTTTGTGACTTTTATTGATAATTATTCACGCAAACTCTGGGTATTCTCTTTGAAGTCCAAGGATCAGGTACTTGATGTGTTCAAGAGTTTTCAGGCCTTGGTTGAGAGACAAACAGGGAAGAAATTGAAATGCATTCGTTCTGATAATGGTGGTGAGTATATTGGCCCCTTTGATAGATATTGCAGAGAGCAGGGTATTCGGCATCAGAAAACTCCTCCAAAGACTCCTCAGCTAAATGGTTTGGCGGAAAGGATGAAAAGAACTCTTGTTGAGAGAGTTAGATGTATACTTTCAGATGCTAAGCTGACAGATTCCTTTTGGGCAGAAGCACTTAATATTGTTGCATATGTTATTAATTTATCTCCTACTATTGCTTTGAATAGTGATTTCCCTGACAGAGTTTGGTCTGGTAAGAATGTTTCTTATGATCATCTTAAAGTTTTTGGGTGTAAAGCCTTTATGCATGTTCCTAAGGATGAAAGGTCAAAGTTAGATGTTAAAACTAGGCAATGTATCTTTGTTGGTTATGGTCAAGATGAATTTGGCTATCGTTTCTTTGATCCAGTTAAGAAGAAACTTGTTAGAAGCCGTGATGTTGTGTGCTTTGAAGACCAAACAATTGAAGATCTTGACAAAGTTGAGAAAGTTGATTCTCAGAGTAGTGACAGCCTAGTTAATGTTGATCCAGTGCCTTTGACTATTCCACCAGGTGAAAATCTTCATGTAAATCAAGTTGATATTAAAGATGGTGATCATATTCAGAATGACCAGTATATTGTTGATGCTCCAATGCAAGACGATGTGGTTGGTATGCAACCAACTATTATTGATGCTCTAGAGAGTTCTCTCAGAAGATCTGCTAGAGAGAAAATACTTTCATCTCGTTATTCTTCCAATGAGTATGTACTCTTGACTGATGGGGGAGAACCAAAGAGTCTTGATGAGGGCATAGAAAGTGAGGATAAAGAAAAGTGTTTTGTGCTATAGAGGATGAAATGAAGTCTCTACATGATAATCATACCTTCGATTTGGTTATGTTACCTAAAGATCGAAAAGCTTTGAAAAACATGTGGGTTTTCAGGTGAAACATGAAGATGGTAACCTAGTTCCACGGTACAAAGCTAGATTAGTTGTGAAGGCTTTTAGCCCAAAAAAAAAGGGATTGATTTTGATGAGATATTCTTTCCAGTTGTGAAGATGTCATCCATTCGTGTGGTTCTAGGCTTGGTTGCAAGTCTGGACTTAGAGGTTGAACAGATGGATGTTAAAACTGCTTTTATCCATGGTGACTTGGATGAAGAAATTTATATGGAGCAGCCGGAAGGCTTTGAAGTCAACGGAAAAGAGAATTATGTTTGCAAATTGAAAAAGAGCTTGTATGGTTTAAAACAAGCTCCCAAGCAATGGTACAGGAAGTTTGGTTATTTTATGAGTCAGCAGGGCTTCAAAAAGACTTTTCAAGCCATTGTGTTTTTGTGCAAAAATTCTCTGGTGGTGATTTTATTATCGTTTTGCTTTATGTTGATGACATGCATGTTGTTGGTCATAATGCTTGCAGGATTAAAAAGTTGAAGCAAGAGTTGAATAAGTTTTTTGCTATGAAAGACTTGGAACCAGCAAGGTAGATTCTTGTCATGCAGATTGTCTGTGATAGAGATGCCAAGAAGTTGTGGTTGTCACAAGAGAAGTCTATTCAGAAAGTACTTCATAGATTCAACATGGACAAAGCTAAGATTGTCAATACACCTTTAGCTATGCACTTCAAATTGAGTACTAAACATTGTCCTTACAGTGATGATGAGAAGGAATATATGAAAAAAGTTCTTTATGCTTCAGTTGTTGGTAGTTTGATGTATGCAATGATGTGTACAAGACCAGATATTGCTCATGTTGTTAGTATTGTTAGCCGTTTACTTTCTAATCCGAGAAGAGAGCATTGGAATGTTGTTAAGTGGATTATGAGATATCTTTGTGGTACTTCTAGTTTGAGTTTGTGTTTTGGTACAGGGAAGCCTATTCTTTGTGGTTACACTGATTCAGACATGGCTGGTGATGTTTATACTCGTAAGTCTACTTCAGGCTACTTGATTACTTTTGCAGGGGAAATTGTGTCTTGGCAATCTAGGTTGCAAAAATGTGTTGCTTTATCTACTACAGAGGCTGAGCTTATTGCTGCTGTTGAAGCTTGCAAAGAGTTGATCTGGATGAAGAGATTTTTGGGGGAACTTGGTTGTGCTCAAGAGAGGTATGTGTTTTATTGCGACAGTCAAAGTGCTATTCATCTTGGCAAGAATTCTACATTTCATGGTCAGTCTAAACACATTGATTTGAGGCTGTTTCTTACAATTCAACGGTGGAGATCCGATTTGGAGGTCTGTAGCTTCTGATTTTGGGGCATGAACAGTAGCACATTTTTGGGTAAAATCTCTTCTTTAATTCTCTAGTTTTGGTGAAATCTTGTTTTGTTGTTGCTCATTGTTTGGTGCTTGTTTTGTGGCCAATTTTGGAGAAAAATTTTGTAACTCTTGGTGTTTATAGTGGAGCTTTTGGTCCTGTTGTTTTTTACTCTTCACATCGAAGGGTTTTCCACGTAAATTATTGTGTCTTGTGTGATTGGGTTATTCTTATCTTGTTGCTTTAGTTTGGTTGATATACTTGTTGTCCATTCTTCATATTGCTTGATTTGGTTTGTCTTCTCTTTGTTCAAATTGAAAGGGAAGTTTAGATTTGGGTATTATTCCGCTGCTATCCTGTCTGGCATTCTTGTTAGTGCCTTGCCTTTCCCAACATTACACTAGGCTTATGGGGTCCAGTTACGTTTAGTTTAGTTGTACTTAGATTTTTTTTCGATAGGCTCATGTGCTTTCTTATGTATCCGCTCTGACCTGTGTTTGTGTCTAGATTCTCTCTTTTCAGATTATTTTTTACCTTTTTTGCCTAGCCGACATATGATGCTTACTAAGTACCTTATTTTAGTACTTATGCCACACTTTGCATCTTTTCATGATGCAGGTGTTAGTACCAGCTACCAGTGGTAGTACCAGCTACCAGTGGTGATCGTTGGTGTTGTCGTTTGCATCCTGTGGATATCGAAGACCAGAGTGAGCACTTGGCGTCCTAGATCCACCTATCTCCTTCGGTATATATGTTAGCTTGTCTTTTGCCTTTGCGACATCTTGTTATGATTCACCTTTGGGACTTGTATTTGTTAATACTAGACAACTCAGTTGTTGCTACTTTCAGTTTCTGGGAGGGTATCTTTTGTATTTAATTTTTTAGTTTGCCTCTGTCTCTATCTTTTTCTGTTACTAGTGTTATTTCTTGTTTAGTTCAGACCGTGTGCTCACTACTTTTCGTTCTGGGTATGGGTTGGCTTACTTATTGGTGGGTTATAGTAGGCGCCATCATGACTCAAGAAGTCAGGTCGTGACACCCTATTACTATTTTATCACCTTATTTTAAACATTAATGAAATTATATTAATCAATAGTAAGTTACATGGTCAGAAATTGACGTGAATTAATTTATTGAAAGATTTAGTAGTATACTATCTTGTTTTAGTAATTGAAACAACCCTCACAACCTTTGTGAAAGATTAATTCTCATTAGTGCAAATCACTAAATTGTTGAACAAAAAAGCCAAAACCGTAACATGGTTAATAAGATTTTTTTACAATTGATTTCTTATGTGGTCTATCAACTAATAGTTATTGTTCCAAAGGAAAATTTCTTCTTTAATTCAACTTTTTAAGCAAAGAAAATGAGTTTATGAGATAATAATTATTAGGTGACTAACAATCTGAAAACCCAACTCAATAATTTACCACAAAGAAATTTTGAAGCCAGGCTTCCTGTTAGATTCCTCTTAGCATGAAATTATAAGGTCAACAAAGTAATATTATCAAATATAATGGTCGGACTATATATTTGTATCTATAAGAAATGTACATTACCATTGCCGTCAAATTGAAACAGAAACTAACTATAGTGTGTAATAATCAACATTTAGAGTAAACAAATCAATAATTCCTATTCGTGATTAGAAAGAAACTAAAAGTACTTATCATAATTTATTTTAAAATAATAACATGAGACATTAATTGACAGTGGGGGGGGGGGGG
>JAJOOH010021040.1:0-17863 GCA_029582605.1 Solanum gracilifrons | reverse complement strand
TTTTTAAAGTTGTTTTAAGAAGTTTAAATGTGTGGATGTAAATAAGTTTTTTTATTATTCCGCACTATTTTCATTATTGAATGCAATGAATGACTATGTGGCTTGTATAAGACCCCTTCGGGGTCGAGTACGCCTTGTTACGACTTGGGGGTGCTCCCGGGTCGTGACACTGTGGAAACGATCCCAACCCTTGGTTGGGTTACTTTACTATTGTACGATCGTAGACACTTGCATCGGAAGTTGTGTCTTGATTACGCAAACATCAAAATGGCACCGCTATCGAGGAGTGGTGTTATTTGAGAATTTTTAGCTTAATGAATTTTTTGTTCTTCTTAGTTGTAGTTCTACTAATTTTTATTTTTTTTTGTTTCTCGTTGTGTTGCTATTTTTAGTAGGAATCCAGATTATGTCTAGTAGCAATGGTGAACAACTAGATCTCTCTCTTTTAAGGATGGTGTCTCCCAGGGATAAAATCCTGAGTTTTAGACAAGTCGAGGGAGAATCCATCCAAAAATTGTGGTTGAGATTCAAGGCACTCTTCCTCAAATGCCCAACTCATGGAATCTCAGAAAGCGTGCTGCTGGATTGCTTCTACAAAAGTCTTGGCCCGGAGAATAAAATAATGGCAGACGAAATAGTTCCTGGGGGGCTCTCACGACTACCCTTTGTAGTAGCCACCAAACTCCTTGATCACATGGCAACGACTAACAAGGAGGCTGAGAAAGACCATACTCTGCCCACGCTGTTGACTCAATTGAATTTAGTGACCAAGAAGATTATGGAATTGGAAGCACCGGATAAAATAAAGGACTGTATGTTCCACCTCATGAGCGTATGTAACCTAATGCAAGTGAAGATGGACAAATAGAGGAGATACTCTCAATCATGCTCAGTAAAGTCGAAGGTCATGATAAGATGTTAAATGAGATCAAGGAGAATGTTATACTGCTAAATGAAATATCTACCTCCCAATTCATATCTATCCAGCGATTAGAGACTCAATTGGGTCATGTGATGTCCCATATCTTTCTCACAAATCAAAACTGAGCGGAGAAGTCGTACCATGACTATAACTAAGGCGCTTCTTGGGAGGCAACCTAAGGTTTTAGTCACTTTCAATTATTATGTAGAATAATGGTATGTTGATTTCGTAAGTTAAAATGAGGAAAGTGTTGAAAAGTGCATATTGGCGAACTACAGGTCCAATCACCAAATTGTCAAACGGTTCGACGACCCCGAAATAGATCGCTGTTAGACTCAAGACCAATTTACATTGGGGTCTGTAAAATTCGGCGAGCACAGGAAATTATAGGCGAATCGCTGACCATGTTGGCGATCCCGACGGAGACCTCTGTTTGGATTTCCAAAATAACTGGAGGTTCTGAAAAATTTAGTGAGGCAAGTGGCTCATTGGTGAAACACCAAGTGGTTCGGCGATCCTGACTAATGTCGCCGAATGGGCGAAAACTAGACGGCTTTGTAGGCAAAAGGTTTAAAAGTTGAAGATTCATTCACTTTCCCCAAACTTTTTATCTTCCCAAACTCACACTTGCACTCTAGTTTGTATATTTCTTGCGTATTTAGAGTATTATTAGTGCTGATTTGTGCTCGGGATTGGATTACATTGCCGCCTAGTGTTTCAATCTTCTCTTTGTCGACACCAAAGGTTGGTTTTTTATGCCCCGAGTTTATTTTATCAAAATTTATACTCATTTGCAATAGCCTGATCTTGTTGAAGTGTTCTGATCCTGCCTGATAGGATTAGATTGTTTACATGCATGATTTAATTTGATAATATTGCTCAAGTAGTTGTGATTATTGAATTCCCCTAATTGTATACCTTAAACTGGATTGAAATTCAAAGGGTTGTGTTAGGTTGCGGCGGGTCCTACCTAAATTGCACTAGTGCATGCTATGATTTTGTTTTCAGGGGTTACGAGATCGAAATCGAGAAGTCGGGTTGAAAATAGGCATGTTGAGCCGTTTGGCGAGCTAGGTCGAGCTCGCCGAACCACTCGGCGTTCCGCCTAAAGTCCCCATCTCGCCCTTAAATTTTATGCTCTATGTGTTGATGGGATCTATAACTTTTGGCGAGAAGTTGAAGGTCACCAAAGACCTTCGGCGACTCGCCGAAAGTATATTTTTATCCTTCTTAACTCCCTTATGGATCTCTGTGCATGGTAACTTTTAGCAGACCAACCCTAGATCGCCGAATGATATCGGCGACTCGCCGAAAGAGTCAGCGAAGCTTACCAACAATTGATCTCTGGTGCTTTTGTCAAATGTGTCTCTAACCTCTTTACGAGATTTTGCAGATATGACTAAACCTAAAGCTGCTGAAAGAATAACGCCATCTCAAGAGAAGTCTAAAGGTATTGTAATAAAGGAGGACACAGTTATGTCAAAAGGAAAAGCTTCGAAACTACTCACAACTACTGGGAAACGAAAGGGCAAAAGTCCCACTTCTGCCAGGGAAACCATTACACTTGGCCCCAATATTCCTTCATGGGCTAGGGGTTTTGCAGAGCGGTGCATATCTTTCTGGCAGACACACACTCAACAGACCTTGGTGAATCTGATACCGTTGTTCCCCCTGAGGTGACTTCGGGCACTGATGCCCATATTCAGAGTAATACATCGGGAACTGATGCCCAGACAGATGGAGAGACTGCATAGACAGGATCCCCTCTTTAATTCCCTCTGTGTCTTACTTTCTTTTACTTTTTGGATGCTTTAATTCATATGCATTTGAGGACAAATTTCTTTTAATTGTGGTAGGGTTAGTCCCACCTTTGTGTATTTGCTATTCGTGAATCATGTTTTGTTTATGTATTTAGATTGTAAGTTATAATTGTGTTAATGCTGCTTTAGTGGAAGGTTTGAGCTTGTGGCTCCATGTTTTAAATTGCAAAATGATTTTGACCCTTCTGGAAAAAAAATTCACCCCTCTTGTGTTTTGAATGTGGTTGTTCTTTTGCAAAATTTGAGTCTCAGTTCTGATCAATACCGATGACTTGAATAGTGCTCTTTATCGAACAAACATAAATGTGCGGATACAATTAAGCCATATGAAGTTGCATAGACAATATGTGAACTCTTTGCATCTCGTTTTGACAAGCCTATTATCGAATCGAGTCTCTTGTGATGATCGTTGCACACTAGAGAAAATGTGGAGTCTTGTTTGACATTTAATGTCAATGCCTAGTGTGATGAGCTTACCTGTGAACTATGCATGATGGATCCTAGAATTTTCCCCATTGGTCTGGTCAACTAAGTGATGCTATCTATTGATATGATCTTAGGCAACTTCGAAGAGTGTGAGCCAATTTGACATATACCTCTTTTGTGGCCTACCTTGTAAGTGTGTGAACCGCTTTTGAACACCCCTTGAGCCTTACCTTTCTTTGGAAGAAACTTGATGAAAACAATGACCTCTCTTCATCCATCACCCATAATCCTCATGAAGTTGTGGTTAGTCGAATAGCCAACTTAGGCCAAAAGCCTAAGTTGGGGGTGTGGTGAAAAGAGAATGGAAAATCAAGAATGCAAGGAAAGTCTCCTTTAACCCATGGTGTTGATAAAAATGGAACTCCTCCATATTAAAAAAAGAAGAAGAGAGAAAAAGAAAAAGAATGAAAAAGTAAAGTTGTGGAATAAAGTTGAAAAGTACAAAAGAAATGGGGTTCCCAAACAATCAATGGGAAGTGAATAATAGGATGACTTATGAGCACTAATGAAAATGATGAAAAAAAAGGAAAGGAAGTGTGGAGAGCACCTCATTTCATGAGGATGTAAGTCACTGAGCCTAAATGACAATACCTTTGCACTCAGGCCCATTACAAGCCTCGAAAGACCTTTGTGATCTTGAGTGAGCTGAAGCAAGTGTTGATTGGAAAATACGGGCAAACCTATGGGTGAAATTATGCATTGTGTTCTTCTTTGTGAGTGTGAGCGATGCATCTAATTCCGAAGGTTTAAACTGTGAACCATTGTGTGAATATGGAATCATTCTTTGTGTGAGGGCATTTGAACGCTATAGTTGAGCTTGAACTTGCATTTGAAGCATGTATTGTGAGCTCGAGTTCTTTGATAATGATATGTCACAACTTGAAACTTAGAGTACACATTTGATCTTTGCATAAGTAAAGTGAGTCTTGTTGTGTGCATTCATGATTGAGTCTTGTGCAACGCTGTTCAAAACATCCCTTTTTGAATAGCTGAACTTGAGTTTGCTTGAGGACAAGCAAAAGTTTAAGTTGAGGGTGTTGATGAGTCCACGATTTGGACTCATTTAGGGCTTGATTTTGATAGAATTAGTGTCCTCAAATGCATATTTTGTCTTAATAACTGATGTAAATGCTTGAATTTCAGGTATTTAAAATTAAAGACAAAAGCATGGAATTTATCGAGCAAAAAGGAACAAAGTGGCTAAAAGAAGGAAGAAAAGACGGCCTGACGATCGCCTAATCCGCTAGGCGAATCGCCGAAAGGCCTACTATCCCATCTTTTGTTCCAGTGTGCTTAACCAGGAAGGGAAAGATCAAGTTGGCGATGAAATGGAGCAGTCAACGTGTCACCGAACAGTTTCGCGAAGCAGTACTCTATCGCCCAATGATCCAGGAGGCAAATATGTTGAAGCCAAGCGCTGAAAGGCGATGAAGCAGACCAAATGGCGGATCGCCGAATGGATCGGCAATCCCAACTAACTGCGCCGAATGGATCCTTCACAACACACTTTCTGAAAATTATAAATACTAGTTGAAGTTTTCTAGTATCAAGTTGTATATTCAAACTTAGAATATTTTCAAGTTTGGACAGGGTTTTGAAGAACTTGAAGATCTAAAGGGTTTCAACTCCAAGATTTTGGACTTGGGTCTTGAGGATTCTTCACTCTTGACTTTTTTTTAGACTTAAATCTTAATACCCATTTGAATGCAAACTCATATTGGTATAAATTTTTATCTCTTGTTCATGTCTAGCTAAAATCCCAATTCTTGGGGTGTGATTTTGTGAATATGGGTGAAGTTAATTGTTGGGTCTTGCTTGCTGATAGTATAATCATTGTTTAAATGTGATTTCGTTTAGTAGTTGTGTTGGAACTTGATGAAATTGTAGTTGCAAATCCGATTTCACCTTTGTGTTTTCGGCTTGCTCGTGAGAGAGAGGTCGTAAAACTAAGACTACTAAATTGATTGGGTCTACATGAGGTTCAACTCGAGAGAGTGAACCCTAGTCCTTCTCCCACACACTCAACTCGAGAGAGTGATTGGGCTAAGGCGAAGGTTGTGCTTAAAGCGGCAAATGGGTGTTCGAGAGAAACCCATTTGATTCGGGGTAAGTTGTTCGAGAGAAATCTTATCCCCACTAAAGTCTAGCCTAGTCACAAATATTCAACGAATTCTCTATCTAAAGCATGTACCCTATAGTCTAGCTTACCCTGTATTCCAATCACATCCCAAGAATCACATCTCCTTGATTAGTACTTGATGAGTCCACAAATTGGACTCATTTAGGGCTTTATTTTGATAAGAATAGTGTCCTCGAATGCTTATTTTGTCTGAATATCTGATGAAAACTCTTAAGTTTCAGGTATTTGAAGTTTTAGTGAAAGCATGGACACTTAGGCGCAAAAAGGAACTACAAGGCTGAAAAGAACGACGAAGCTGATGCCCGAGCATCGCCAAGCACACATGGCGATTCGCCAAAGGGATTTACTCCGCCCTTTGTTCCAGTACGCGAAGCCCTGAAGGAGAAGGATCAAAAAGGCGATGAAAGAAGAAGTCAGCACTTCGCCGAATAGTTTCGCGAAGCAGCACTATACGAACTGGCCACCAAACTCTCAGAGGTGGAAGTCCAATGCAAAAATAAAGGGAGGTATATATCCCCTCATGAGCAGAGGAAGTCTAGAAATGGGAGATAAAATCGTGTCGAGTACACACTTCAAATCATTCTCCAAAAGGTCACCTATCAGGTTCAGGAGTTGGAAGAAATGAAAGAGAATATTGTAGTACTGTATCAAATAATTGGATCCCACTCTAGGTCAATCCAGCAAGTCAGGTAACTCCTGAGTTTTGCAGTGCCTCATCTCCACCCAAATGACATATTGGGGTCACCTAGTGACACTGGGGCCAACCTCAATAAAGGAGAGTGAGACAAAGCTTACGTCGTGCCACGACGTAAAATAAGGCGCTTCTTGAAAGGCAACCCAATTTTACTGCTTTTAATTATTCTGTTCGAATAATGGTGTGCTAATTTTGTAGGGTAAAATGAGAAAGGTGTTGAGAAGTGCAAGTTGGCGAGACAAGGACCCAGTGGGAGAGTCGCCGAATCTATCGGCGACTCCGACTTAACCCGCCGTTGGGACCCCAAAATAAAGAGATGTTCTGTAAGACTCGGTGAGGTAAGTATGTGTTCAGCGCGTTGCCGATTTCATCAGCGATAAGACTAACGTCGCCGAATGATAGAGAACTGAACAGTTATGTAAGGCAGAAAGTCAAAATGTTTGAAGCTCTCACTTTCCCTCTTCTTAAACTCCTCAAAATCACACCAAAGGTACTTATTCTTAGATTTTTACCTTTGCATTAGTAATTCAATTGGTAAATAGTGCTTGGGGTCGGATCTTTTTGCTTCCTAGAGTTCCAAAAAGCAATTTGATCGGCATTAAAGGTTAGTCCGTAAAACCCCGAACTTATCTTAAAAGTTTTTGACCTCTTTTGCAATTGTAGTATCAGGATGACGTGTGCTAGGCCTCTCTGATAGGAATAAGTTGATATGCTATGAGTAATTTGAGCTTAATTGCCTGAAATATTTTAATAGTCGAATGCCTTGTTGCTTGCGCTTTAATTTGATTGAGTTTGTACTAGGTGTTGCTTGATTGTCGTTATATTGGTGGGGTAAAACCTAAATGGCCCACATTTGTGCTGAGCAACGAAAATTTCTCAACAAAAAATGGGTGACGACATTCTTATAGGTGATCGTAGTTAAATGGCTAAAATTTGGCAGGTCTGGAAGAAGTCTGAGTATTTCGGAATGATGGGAAGTATGGGTCTCGTGTGAATTTCGTGTCTACATGCTTTAATTTCATTTCAGTGCTTGTATGGTCGATTCTAAGAAGTGGGTTGAAAAATAGGCACGGTGAATCATTCGGCGAGCTGGATCTTGCTTGCCAAACGATTCGGCGGTTCGCCTACTGATCTTATATTGCTCTTCATTCATGTCCATATTGCTGAGAGATCTGTAACTTTCGGCGGACACATCCGTGGTCGCCGAAGGTAGTCGGTGACTCGCCATTAGGACTTCAGACCGCCTTTCGCATGCTTCATCGAACCTCTATCACTGTATCTTTTGGCGGACTACTTCGTCAACAACGAAAGTAGTCGGTCTCTCGTCAAATAGAATTTTTCATCGCTTATTTATCTAGATTTCAAGGTAATCCCTTCGGTGAGTTCAACCTAGCTCGCTAAAGAGATTTGGCGATTCACCGACTGATCGGCGAACCTTTCTGCTTCAGACTTTCTGTGTTTTAGTGTGATTGTTCTTCTGACTAATAAAAACTTTTGCAGATATAGTACACACAAACCTAAACGCACCACCTCAGAAAAAGGCAACGGGAATTACAATCAATTAAGGAGGATCACGTCCTTCACAAAAAAAAAAGCAAGATCTCCCACCGAGAGATAAAGGCAAACGAAAAAAGCACATCACTAGGAAGGGCACAAATGTTGAACCAACTGTTTCCGAGCCGGAAGATGAGCACCTTTGACAAATCGAAGGGAGGAACTTAGGGCTAAAAATCATCCCACAGCCACCAGAACCCCTTTCGCTGCCACTCCCCCAACTACCGAATCAGTGTCAACTCCAGCACCACCTCTAGGGGCTCTTGCACTCCCTATAGCTCCACCTCTATCCAGGTTGCTGAACAAACTAAAAGGAAATGGTTTACGAACCATTCTAGAAGAAAAAATATTATCTGTGGAGGGTTTGGAAGGTAAGCATGCTGAGGTGCTTAACACACTCAGGTATCACGAGTTTGAGCAGTTCACTAGACCACGGGGATCTTACATCCCTTCTTGGGTTGGGTATTCTACCTAGCTTATGGGGAGTTGGTCCCGAAAAATAAGAAAAAGGCTAGTGAGTTCCGACCAGTGAAATCAGTTCTGGTTAGAGGCAAGGAAGTAGAGTGTCACAGCGAGCATATTAATAATGTATTGGGTCGACCGCTGCACTTGCCCTACCAGGGTTTATCTTCTGCTCAGTCCCTTGATGACTTAAAGGGTTGGCTAGCTCCGATGATCTCTAACACCATCCCGAGGTGGATGTATACAGGAGCTCAGATTGAGAAGAGAGACATGAACATTGCCTCCCGGTACTGGTTTGGTTTCATCAGCAGCACTATCATGCCATCCCAGAACGAGTCCATTCTACAGCATCTTAAGGCTGCTTGCCTTGGGTCTATCATGGCTAGGAGGCAGATCGACTTGGGGATACTGGTTGTTACTCTGTCTTCCTCCACTGATATCCGGCGTATAGAGGCTGAATTTACATGAGAGGAGGATGATAGGAAACGAGCAGCCCCAGCAGATAATTCTCCAGAGATCAATATTGACTTATTATCAGCAGAAACACCTTCGTCCACCCTGACCTCTGAACCCTCAGGTATACCAGCTCCTTCTCTTCTTCCTCATAGGCTCCAGGTGCTTCCTCATCCTCCTAGCCTTCCAGAATCACTCAGGCCATGATCCTGAAGATGGGGCAGTTGGTCTATTCAACTGATGTGAGAGCCACCAGACTGGAAAGGTCTGTTACAGAGATGATTGACAGGGCCATACTAGCAACACTTACTCCCATTCAGACTTCTGTTGATGCCTTGACAATAAGAGTTATGGCTTGTGAGAGTAGACCGTGGGAAACCTCTGAGGTGACGGCCCTAAAAGCCGAGATTGAAAGTTTGCGGAAGGACGTATATTACCTTAAGTCTACCGACTTCACTTCACTCTTAGAGATAGCAGATGATAAGGATATTCCTGAGACCATCGGAGATGTGCAAAATGATGGTGCAGCACAGGCAGAGTCGGATGCAGAAACCGACAAAGAGTTGATAGCAGCACATGTTGAGGAGATAAGAGTGGGCCAAGATGCGAGCATATTCAGAGATCTGCCAGATCTAGTACAGACAATTACGTCCACAACAACCCCTAGTGGATTTGGCATTGCCTTTCCATTCGAGACTACTCCGGACACTGATGTCCCAACAGATAGAAAGATTGCATAGCCAGGACCTTTCCCTAACCTTCTCTCTACCTTGCTTACATCTACTTTTAGATTCTGTATTACTTGCATTTGAGGACAAATGTGTTTTTATTTGTGGTGGGGTGAGGCCGACACCTTTTGTGTTGGTAGTTGTGTTTTGTGTATTTACTTGGGCTGTCTGTTTATAATTGTGTTAAATACTATTTTTTGTTTGTGGATTTTTGAGCTTGTGGCTCCGTTTACTTTTAATTACAAAATAATTTTGACCCTTCCGAAAACTTTTGAATTTTTTGCACATTTTTGCCACACCTCGTGAGTTGAATGTGGCTGTTCTTTTGCAAGAAATTAAGTCTCAGTTTCGATCAATACCGATGACTTGAATAGTGCTCTCAATTGAACAAATATGAATGTCTGGCTATGACGAGGCCAAATGAAGTTGCATAGACAATATGTGAACTTTTTGCATCTCGTTGTGATTAGCCATTTATCGAAGTGATTCTCTTGTAATGACCATTTCACACTAGCGAAATTGTGTAGTCTTGTTTTACTTAAGTATCGATGCCTTGTATGATTAGCTTGTGTTGAACCATGCATGAATAATCCTAGAATTAGCCCTGTTAGTCTGATTGATTTAGAAAGGTGTCCTCTTAATATGATCTTAGGCAACTTTAAAGAGTGTGAGCCAAATTTGACATATACCTCTTTTGTGGCATACCCGTGAGTGTGTGAAACTCTTTTGAACACTCTTTGAGCCTTACCTTTCTTTGGAAGAACCTTGATGAAACCTAGACCTCACTTGATCCACTACCTATAACCGTCTTAATTTGTGGTTTAGTGAATAGCCAAATTAGGCCAAAAGCCTAATTGGGGGTGTGGTGAAAAGGATTATGAGAAGTCAAGAAGTGCAGGAAAAGTCCCCCTTAACCCATGGTGTTGCAGAACAGTGGAAACCCCTTCAATTCAAAAAAAACGTGGAATAAGGTATGAAGGAAATCGGGTTTCCAAGAAATCCATGAAGATGAATAAACAGGTCACTTAGAAGCATTAGAAAAAAGAATTGAGAAAGGAGGAGAAGCGAATTCCTTGAGAACACCACATCCCACGAGGAAAGAGCCATTGAGCCTAAATGACCATACCTTTGCATTCAACCCCATTACAAGCCTTACAAAGACCTTTTTGATCTTGAGTAAGCCAAATGCAAAGTCTATTGGAAAATAACGGCAAACTTATGGGTGAAAACACGCATTGTGTTCCTCTTTTTTAGTGTGAGCATTGCATCTGATTCCTGATCTTGAATTGATTATCCTCAGTGTGTGAATATGGAATCATTCTTCATGTGAGGGCATTTAGATACTTTTTGTCGAGCTTGAATTCGCACAAGTAACAAGTATTGCGAGCATAAGAATCTCTGGTAGTGGTGTGTCACAACTTGAATCTTTGGGTGCACAGTTGATCTTTGCATAAGTAATTTGAATCTTGTTGTGTATGTTCATGATTGAGTCTTGTGTAGTACTGTTTGAGACACCCTTTTTAAACGGTTGGACTTGAGTTTGCTTGAGGACAAACAAAAGTTTAAGTTGGGGGTGTTGATGAGTCCACAAATTGGGTTCATTTAAGGCTTTATTTTGATAAGAATAGTGTCCTCGAATGCTTATTTTGTCTGAATATCTGATGAAAACTCTTAAGTTTCAGGTATTTGAAGTTTTAGTGAAAGCATGGACACTTAGGCACAAAAGGAACAAAAAGGCTAAAAAGAACGACAAAGCTGAAATTCGAGCATCACCAAGCACACTTGGCTATTCGCCAAAGGGATTTACTCTGCCCTTTGTTCCAGTACACGAAGCCTTGAAGGAGAAGGATAAAAAAGGCGATGAAAGGAGGAGTCAGCGCTTTGCCGAATAGTTCCGCGAAGCATTACTATACCACCCAATGGTCCAGAACGTGCTGAAGGCAAGCACAAAATGGCAATGAGATAGACGAAGGGCGAGTCGCTGAAGTCATTCGGCGACATCGACTAACTTCGTCGAAACATCCGCCAACACTCTTTTATGAAGTCTATAAATACTGAACTTATTATTATTTTTAAGAGTCGAACTTTTATTTTAATTTCCAGAATAGTATTTTTTAGATATTTTTCTCTCAAGTTTGGAAAGCATTTTTGGGAACTTGAAGAAAGGAGTTCATCTTCCCCAAGTTGGAAGTGGGTCTTCTCTATTCTTCTTCCTTTGCTTAAATTAAGATTTAATTTCTTTTACCCATTTGATTTTACTATCATTTTAGGTGTATTTTGTTATTTCTTGATGTGTGGCTAAAAACCCCATCCTTGGGGTGTGATTTAGCAAATATGTGTTGATATTATTGTTGGGTCTTGCTTGCTAATAAGTTAGATGTAGTTTAATGGTGATTTCACCTAGTGGCTGTGGTTTAATCTAAAGGGTTTGTAGTTGCAAATACAAAGCCACTCATGTGTTTTCAGCTTGCCCGAGAGGGAGGTCGTGAAACCAAGACCACTAGACTGATGGCCTAAGGAGTGGGTCAACATGAGGTTCAGCCCGAGAAGGTGATCCCTAGTCCCATATCCTAACACTGAGCTCGAGAGAGTGAGTGGGGTAAGGCGTAGGCTGGTCTTCATGCGGCAAATGGGTGTCTGAGAGGAACACATTTGAAACGGTGTAAGTTGCCCGAGAGGGAATTTATTTCCATTTAAAGCTTAGCCTAGTTACTATTATCTTACAAATTTCTTGTCAAAATCATGTACCCACCTATTTATCTCAACTTGTATTGCGGTCACACCCCAAGAAAATTTCTCCATACTTGATTTTCTTGTTAATTTTTGCTGCTTTCACTACTTGTAACAAAACCCCCAAATCGATATTTGACACTTTCGTGTCACCCCCTTTATTTACCATGTTTTTGTTCGTTAATGTCTTTAGCTACGACTAGTTAGAGCTTAATTTTATTTTTCTATCAATTCTCAAAACCTCTCCCTTGGGACACGACCCCAACCTTTAGTTGGGTTACTATACTATCGACGATCATAGACACTCATACCGTAGGTTAGTGTCGTTCGTCACGATAAGCATCAGTACTTTTTGTATTTTCACTATTTTTTCTTACTTGTTACAAACCCCCATCGTTAATTGACACTCTTGTGTTACCCTTTAGATTTAATATGTTTGTATTCGATAATGTATTTAGCTATGACTAATTAAAACTTAATTTTATTTTTCTATTAATTCTCAAAACCACTCCCTATGGAAACGATCCCAACCCTTGGTTGGGTTACTTTACTATTGTATGATCATAAACACTTGCATTGGAAGTTGTGTCTTGATTACGCAAACATCAGAGTTCTGTTAGCCCAAGAGAATAGTGAAGGCAAAGAAAAACTCTCTTTATTACTTAAGTAGAACGATGACGCCAAATGAGCTGAACTATTCACCAATTGAAAAGTTGTGCTTGGCACTTGTCTTGTCAATTCAAAAGATGAAACATTATTTTCAAGCTCATGTCGTCCGCCTTATTTCTAGAGAAAATCCCATCAAGTTTGTTATGTCAAAACCTGTCCTTAGTGATCGACTTGCAGGATGGTACCTCCAATTCCAACAGTTTGAGATGTGTACATACCTCAGAAAGCTGTGAAGGGACAAACATTAGCGGATTTCTTGGTAGAACATCTGATACCTGTTGATTGGGAGTTAACTGATGAGCTTCCTGATGAAGATGTGATGTCTATTAAAATTCAACCTCCTTGGAAAATGTACTTTGATGAGTCTGCACACCGTGGTGGAGCTGGCACTGGCGTAGTGTTCATCACTTCACAAGAAGAGATTCTACCATTCTCCTTTACTTTGAAGCAATGTTGCTCCAATAATGTCATTGAATACCAAGCGTTGATACTTGGACTTGAGATGGCCGTCGACATGAAGCAATTACACTTACAAGGCTAGGGTGACTCTCAGTTGGTGATCAACCAACTCTTGTGAAGTTATGAGGTGAAGAAGCCCAAATTGCGTCCATTTCATAATTATGCACAAAATTTGATAGGATGGCTTGGAGATGTAACCCTCCAACATGTGCGTAGAACAGTAAATAAGAAAGCCGATGCATTGGCTGCCCAAGCTTCAACACTAACCCTTCCTGATCAAACACAAGTGACTATTTCTCAAAAATGGATAGTACCACCGCAAAATGAGGAAGAATATATAGAAAATGAGTTTGAGCATCTCGTCGCCATTTCTGAAGCCACAAAAGAAGATTGGAGACAACCCATTATTGACTACATGTGTTATGGGATACTTCCCAAAAATACAAAGAGAAGGACTGACATTCGTCATCATTCACCTCGCTTCTTTCACTACAAAGATACAATATATAGAAGATCATTTGAGGGTGTACTATTATGATGTTTGGGAGAGGAAGAAACAATTCAAACTCTGCAAGAAGCACACTCAGAAGTATGTGGATCACATCAATCTAGACCGAAACCCCACTTCCTCGTTCTCCTCTTTGAATTGCCCTATTGAGTCAGGGTCGGTGCTTGCAAAAATGCGAAGAAAGATTGATTTTAACCCTCAAAGGATGCATAGAAAGAAGAATAAAAAAAGACCAAAAACAAGGAAAGGAAGAAGAGATCAAATACAACCGGCGAAATGGAATTGGCGTGTACCAATTTGGGTCAGATTAATAAGCTTACGTCACATAAAGAGGATGGGGTATTATTGGCCAACTATGGTGAAGGATTGCTTAAATTATGCTCGGAGGTGCGATGCATGTCAATTTCATGCAAATTTCATACATCAGCCGCCCGAAGTATTGCACCCAACTATCGCATCTTGGCCATTGAATGTTATGGGACCACTACCAAAATCTTCTGGTGGACATTTGTACATCTTGGCTGCAACAGATTACTTCTCAAAATGGGCTGAAGTTGTTGCCCTTAAAGAAGTGAAGAAAGAGAATGTTGAAAATTTTATCCGAGTGAATATCAGCTATCGCTTTGGAATCCCTCGCTACATAATAACAATGGCAAGCCATTTGATAACAAGTTAACGAACAAGATTTGTGATCTCTTGGGCTTCAAGCATCGTAAATCTTCTATGTATCATGCTGCCACCAATAGTCTTGCTGAAGCATTCAATAAGACTTTATGCAACCTCCTGAAAAAAGTTGTCTCCTAGTCCAAATGGGATTGGTATGAAAGAATGGAAGAAGCTTTGTGGGCATATAGGAAAACATATCGCACACCAACTCAAGCAACACCATATTCATTTGCTTTTGGAGTTGAAGCAGTCCTGCCACTTGAGCGTCAAATACCTTCCTTAATACTTGCTATTCAAGAAGGGCTCACTGAAGAAGAGAATGCTCGACTACGTCTTACTGAGTTAGAAGCACTTGATGAAAAGAGGCTAGAAGCACAACAAAACCTTGAATGTTATCAAGCTCGTCTATCTCGTGCTTTCAATAAGAAGGTTCGCTTGAGGTGCTTCCAAATTGGAGATGAAGTTCTAGCGATAAGAAGACATTACTTCACACAAGTCTGGGGGAAAATTTACCTCAAAGTGGGATGGACTATATGCCGTACAAGAAGCATATTCACATGGTGCTTACAAGCTTGTTAATGCAGATGGCGTAATGATCGGTCCTATTAATGTAAAATTCCTAAAGAGGTACTACCCTTGAAGTAAGATGATGCTCCTTAAGTTACGAGCCTAAATTGCATGTCACTCCTGGCCTGCAAGAGTATAAACTGTGCACGACTCAACAACAACAAAAAAATCACTCACTCCTCCAGAACTATGTTGTGACTTGATCCTCTTCACTGAGGTAGGTAGGAGCTTAGAATATATCCTAAGTTCAGTTGAATGAGTGTTAAAAAATCAAATGTTCCCACTTGATCTGTCACATGACAGTCAAAGCGATAAGTATTTTGTTTTATCTTTTGTCTCATCAAACTTTAGACTAGTACGAAGTATTGATGGGTCAATGAAGGGGGGCAACCCTTATAAAATATGAGGTTCTTTAACATTACGCTTGAAGTCTTTAAATTTTTTTCAAGTATGCAAGTTAAAGTCTTTAAATTCTTTGAGTTTACAAGTTGAAGTATTTGAATCCTCTAAGTATACAAGTTGAAGTATTCGAATCCTTTGAGTGTGCAAGTAAGACTTCAAGTATGTAAGTAGAAGTCTCCAAATCCACCAAATGTGCACGTCGTTGAATTTACATGCCTTATGATGGACGAGGTTTGTCCCTTTGCACCTTAAGATAGCCTTTTTGCGGATTTATCCTTAAATAGATCTTTAAATTTCCAATGCCTTAAGGTGGACAAATTTGTCCCTTTGCACCTTAAGCTGGCCTCTTCACGAATTTATCCTTAGATGGTTTTTTTTATGCCGTACACAATTTATACTCTTACGGTCTAGGAGTAACAAAAAAAACCGCCATGCCTTAAGGTGGACAAGATTTTTCCCTTTAGACCTTAAGCTAGCCTTTTCATGGGTTTATCCTTAAAAGGATCTTTAAATTTCCATGCCTTAAGGTGGACAAGATTTGTCCCTTTGCACCTTAAGCTGGCCTCTTCGCGAATTTATCCTTAAAAAGATTTTATAAAGCCTCAAGTTGTTGATCTCAAGCTGGGGACGTTAAACACATCCCTTTACACCTTATGCTTAAGTATTCGGAATTTAGTAAAGCCTCAAGTTAGTGATCTTCAAGGCGGGGACGTTAAACACATCCCTTCACACCTTATGCCTTAAGTATTTGGGCCCATGTAAAGCCTTAAGAGTAGTGTTTTTTATTTCAAGGCGGGGACGTTAAACACAGTATTCTAGTAAAGCCTAGAGTTACTGATCTTCAAGGTGGGGACGTTAAACACATCCCTTCACACCTTATGCTTAAGTATTTGGGACCTTGTAAATCCTTGAGAGTAGTGTTTTTTTTCAAGGCAGGGACGTTAAACACAGTATTCTAGTAAAGCCTCAAGTTAGTGATCTTCAAGGCGGGGACGTTAAACACATCCCTTCACACCTTATGCTTAAGTATTTGGGCCCATGTAAAGCCTTAAGAGTAGTGTTTTTTTTTCAAGGCGGGGACGTTAAACACAGTATTCTAGTAAAGCCTAGAGTTAGTGATCTTCAAGGAGGGGACGTTAAACACATCCCTTCACACCTTATGCTTAAGTATTTGGGTCCTTGTAAAGCCTTGAGAGTAGTGGTTTTTTTTCATGGCGAGGATGTTAAACACAATATTCTAGTAAAGCCTCAAGTTAGTGATCGTCAAGGAGGGAACGTTAATCACATCCCTTCACACCTTATGCTTAAGTATTTGGGATCTTGTAAAGCCTTGAGAGTAGTGTTTTTTTTCAAGGCGGAGACATTAAACACATTATTCCAGTAACGCCTCAAGTTAGTGATCTTCAAGGTGGAGATGTTAAACACATCCCTTCACAGTTCAAGATCAAATTCTTGTGTGATAAAGCTCTCCATTGTGCAGCCTCCGCGAAAAATACAAATATTGCTTTTGTTGATCTACAAAAAAAACACAAAAAAAAGGACAATACAAAGATGATATAAGTAAAGGAGAGATTGTTACCCGTCAAGACATTTGAGACTTGGAAGCTATGCTAAGCTAACTAGGTTAGACTTGAGACAATATTTTCTTGGTGATATTAAAACCCTTGAAGTATAGTTTCCAGCGATCACAACCTTTTTTTGTGATGACGTTCCAAATCAAGAAATAAAATATTTTGTGAGGCAACAAAAATCTGCAATCAACTATGTGACAGAATTTAAAGTTAACTTCAAAAAATATTTCTAGAACAATATTAAAGGAGTTTAATCCTAAATTTTGTGTATGTTGTGGCCATTTGTGTCTACTTTTTGTAGAATCTAGCGGATCGCAATTTTGATACTTCTACCTCGAGATACAATTTGTTTGGTGTCATCGCACAAATCTGAAACTTTTTGTGCACCAAAATCTAAAGTTGATCTTGTAATAGTATCTGTAATGATCCCAAAGGTATTAAATTTTGAATTTCTGCTATGTTGTATACCATTGTATCTAGATTTGAAATAATCAAGCATCTTGGGATTTCGTCGTTCCTACATCAAGACACGAGAGTTTTAGTAAAGCTACACAAATCTGAATTTTTCAGCATGATAGAATCTAGAGCTAACTTCAAAAAATCATCTAGAAAAATTCTTAAAGTATTAAATTCTGAATTTTGGATATGTTAGAGATTGAGAAGTCTAGTTTCTACAAAATAAAACCGTTCATGATTTTGATTTTTCTACAATGAGATATGAATTTTCTATTATAGACGTGTCAAACTGTAGAAAAAGTGACGAAAATCAGAAAAAGAGAGGGAGTTACCTTGAATTATTCTCCTTTCGTCATAGGCTCGTAGCTCACAATCTGTAATTGAAGATAAAATTGTGGAGACAATGTGTCTATTTATAGATGTCATGTGGTGGGAATAAAATCCTTCTCCTAGTTCAATTACAATTTATTTTTAGCTAGGGCAATAAAACATATATATGAATGTGAAATTGAGTAGGATTACAACTCCTAGTTCAATTACAATTCTTTTTTTGACCAAGATAATAATAATAATATA
>JAJOOH010021038.1:0-12050 GCA_029582605.1 Solanum gracilifrons | reverse complement strand
TTTTTTATCTATAAATAAAATAAAATTATATATATAATATTTACAAAATTTTACAAGCCCAAATTTGAAATAAAATATATAAACATTGAAAACTATAAACTAACTAAAAATATATTATTAACAAAGTAGATTATAAATAATATTTTTATCTATAAATAAAATAAAATTATATATATATATATATATTATGTCGGTTCGGTTTGGGTTTGGTTTGACTATTTTTCTTTTAATTCCAAACCAAACCAAGAGTGGTCGTTTTTTTTTCAATCGCCAAACCAACCAAACCAAACCACAAATTGGTTTTTTTTTTCCGATTTGATTTGGTTTGTCGGTTCAGTTTGACTTTACGGTTTGACTTGTACACCCCTATTGAAACCTTTATATATGGCTTAGGGTAGAAGGTAAAAAGACATAGTGTAGGTCAACCGTTTGGACCTACGGTTTGGACCAACGATCTGTAGGTCAACCGTAGAAAGTTTCAGAAACCTTTTATTTGGACCAACTTTTGACGGAACCCTATGTATGGCTCGTACGTCTTCCTGCGGTCCGTACATGCCAACAATAAAAACCAACTTTGACCCTTAAAATTTCACCAAGTTTGGGACTCATCTACGATACCTACCTACGACTCGTACATAGGTTGACGGACCGTACTAGTGAACCATAAAAAGGGTAATGGGGGTTTGATTTAAAAATTCATTTTCCTCAATTCCTACGACTGCCATCTACGGGCCTTAGAAGCTTCTGCGGTGCGTAGATGGGACCTATAGACATTGATACCTGTCCAAAAAATGCACTTTTCCTTCTTTTTCAAATTCTATGTGTTATAATATTTTTCCCTTGGGAACATTCATCCTCGAATGGAACTGAAGACATCATAAGGAGGGTAAGAATAAGATCTAACAGCAAACATGAATGCAATTAAATAAATGCACATATTCGAGGAGGAAAAATCGACTCCAAGCTAAAGCATATCCAAAACATCATTTCATAAGGCCTATATACAACTCATACTCAAATGCACATAAACATGGACAAATCAATCAATTTAACTCATTTTATCAAAAAGAAAGTTTTCATGAGTATGCATGCATGAGGAAACATAGGAATGATTAAGACACATGAAACCAAAAGAATGAACCATGATGAACTGAATACCTCAAGGAAAAGTAGGGACAGAGGGAAAGAGATGAGGATAACAAGACATCATATTGGTCTAGGCCTCCCAAGAAACATCCTCAACTAATTGATTCCTCCAAAGAACCTTCACGGAAGCAACTTCTTCGTTTTCTAATTTCTAGACTTGACTATCTAAAATCTCAACCGGACCTCTTCATAAGAAAGAATCTCTTTTATGCCAAGACCCTCCAATGGTACTACAGATATCAGATCACCAACACACTTATTCAACAAGGAGACATGGAAAATCGGATACACTGATGCGAAGTCATTAGGCAATTCTTTTTCATAAACAACTTTACCAATACACCTCAAAATTTAATATGGGTCTACATAACAAGGACTAAGCTTCCCTTTCTTCCCAAATCTCATTACACCCTTCATGGGTGAAATTTTTAAATAGACCCAATCATCTATATCAAATTCAAGAGCTTTTCTTGTAACATCGACATAAGACTTTTGTCGACTTTGAGCCATTCTCAACCTTTCTTTAATAAGCCGAACTTTCTTCATCGCCTCATGTACAAACTCGAAACCTATCAAAGCAACCTCTCCAACTTTAAACCAACCTATAAGAGATCTACACCTCCTACCATAAATAGCCTGAAATGGAGCCATACCAATGCTTGAATGATAGCTATTATTATTCGCAAACTTAATCAAAGTCAAATAATCATCCCAATTACCCTTGAAGTCAATTACACAAGATCTCAACATATCTTCCAATGTTTGGATAGTACGCTCCACTTGCTCATCAGTTTGATGATGAAAGGTTGTACTAGGCTTAATATGAATACCAAGCCCTTTTTGGAAAAACTTTCAAATTTTTGAAATTAATTGGGTACCATGATCAGAGATAATGGAGAGGGGGTACTCCATGCAAACTAACCATCTCCCTTAGATACAACTTAGCATAGTCTTCTGCCAAATAAGAAACATTGACGGGAATGAAATGAGTCGACTTGGTCATACGGTCTATTGTAACCCAAATAAAGTCATGTTGCCACGGGTGCAAGGTAAACTAACAATAAATTCCATGGTCAAATCTTCCCATTTCAAAGTAGGAATACTAATAACTTGAGACAAACCTCCTAGATTTTGATGTTCGACTTTCACTTGTTGACAACTAGGACCCTTAGCCACAAATTTTGCAATATCCTTATTCATCCCATTCAACCAATTGTCATATCACAAGTGACCCCAAGCTTACCGTGAGTCTGGCATATCACAAGCATACTGAATATATAACTAAGATAAGCGTAAGCATAACTAATAAATGAGTCAAAACTAAAGTACTCCAAATTATATATATATATGTAATAAATAAAGAAAACCTTAGTCTAGCCTATGTGGCGCTACCACAAACAAGAATTCTCTTTTAATTTATTTATTTACAAAACTAGCCTTCTCCTTTCAATAAAAATTGTGACATTTATGAAAAGTTGTGGCTTTTATGAAAAGTTGCGACTTTAATGAAGAGTTGTGACTTTTATGAAAAGTTGCGACTACATTTATGAAAAGTTGTGAATTTTATGAAAGGTTGTGACCTTTCCGAAGGGTTGCAACTTTCCCAAATTGTTATAACCTTTCCGATAAGGCACAATAAACATTTGTCCACACTACCCTTTGTTGTCTATAAATATTGGGATTTCCTCTCATTTTAAAACAATGAAAATTTTGAGCCTCTTCTTCTTTTCTTCTTTACAATTAAATATTTGTGTATTTTGCTCCTGTTGAGTGACTCACTGACACCATTGCTTATGTTACATATTCTGGTATGTATTTTTAGAGTCACAATTTATGCTTATATTATTAAGGATAAATGATAAGATATAATAATTTTCATTTTCCTTTACATTATTAATATATGTTACTATGTAATCTTGTATGTAAGATTTTAAATATTATTTTATAAATTCCGTGATATATTTCACTAGTAATAATATATTTGAATAACTGGGGAAACAATCCCAACACACTTACACAAACTCTATATCTGAAAGCCTCTACTATTGATGAGTTGCTGGGGCCAGCTCAACTAACTCAAAAAAATACTGAAAGCTGAAAGTAAGTTAACTAAACCAAGCATAAATAAACGCCCTCAAACTATGATGACTCCCCACCTCAAACTATGATTACTCCTCACTGAAGTTGCTGAGTATGAGCTGAAAATTAGTACTAAGCGTGATCTGAATGCTTAGAGCATGAACCTACATCATTAAATGATGTAGCGCAAACTATGCGTTAGTACTTTGAATGTACTAAGTATGCATGATATAGATACTAAGCTTAAAGATATAAATAGAACAATATAATACTGACGATATACACTGAGCATGTCAATAGGCTGTACTGAAGTATAACTGAAAATTGAGCTAGATGCAATGACCAAGTACTAGTCATGAAGATAACGTGCTGAACTAAATACTGAAGTAAATGTTGACAATATAGTCAATGCAATAAGAGTATTATCGTGGGAGGTACTATTAACCAATATAAACCATGTGAGCTAAACGTGGAGTCCGATGTATACGCCCCATCGAGAGGACCCAATATACCTTCCCAGGGGTATAGATGCATTACTGTGGCGTGATCACTAAAACTGATGCCCAATAGAGAGGACTTCTGAACCTACGTTCGAACATAGTTTTGGGACTGTGAGGATACGCTGAACCCTAGCCCAACTCAGTGATAAGTCTACTCCCAACTGAATATGTATATAGCTAAAATGCAACTGAACTGAGTAGGTCAAAATACCGACATGCTATATGATAATGCAACATAAATATACTGAAAGAAATGTCATTCGAGTTTGGAAGCATGATTTTCTGACTGATCCGCCTAGAAAGTATAATTCATGAGTAATGATAACTATACAAGCTAGGGTTTTGAATTTTATACATGTAACTATGTAAAATTTCCATGAAACATGTTATTTAGAATCATGGAATTATAGCATCTAAGGTGACAATTTATGAGAAACTGAAGAACTCACTGAATTATAGGGACCTAATGGGCGAAAGGAACCCAATCGTGAAATCCCACATACCTGGTGACAAAAACAACGGAGAAATCCTTTGGATTTTGATGTTGAACTTGAAGATGACCTCTGCTTGTTCTTGGGAAAACTATCGCCTCTTTTCTCTTCTTTACGTTCTAAGTTAGATGATTTTAGGAGAATGAGGGTTTTGGGTAGTTTCTGACTAGATTATTAGGCTTAAACTAAGTAAAATGACGTAGTTTAAGCATTAAACGATGTAGTTTATGTACCTAATGCATAGAAGAAAAGACCAATGCGACCCTGACTTAAAAGCTGACAAAGTGACTTCAAGACAGGCTTCATGGGCTGTCTAGAGCATCACGACCCGTTAAATGGGTCGTGAAGATGCTCGACCCGATAGAGCTTCACTGTTTCAGCTATAACATTTTACTCCGAGCTTGAAATTAAGCATATTGCTTAAATTAGTCGTAAATTATGAAGTTAAAGCTGTTTAAAATAGTTAGTATGTGAAAGAAATAGGGACATTGGGCACCCGTGCGGAGCATGAGAACTTTATCTAGTATATATATGAAGATGAAGAGGTGGACGACCAAGGAAATAATGATCATTTTATAACAATATTTTCAATGTTCTCAATGATAATAATTCACATGGATCCCACATCCCCAACTACAACTCTATTTTAAATGAAATAATAGGACATAATAGTCATTTCATGTGAATATTTTCAATCTTCCAAGAATATAATCTTTCACATGGACTTCATATTCCCAACCTACAACTCTATTTCAATTGTTAAAAAATTCTTTTAAGTACATTATGGTAGATTATCTATTTTAATAGTAATTTATAGGAGAACAACGCTTCTGGCAAATACTCACATATGTGTCCATCAAAAAAGTAAACAAAAAGAGTTTATTTTGATTGCACATTTTATTATTATACAAAATAATTACTATATTCTAATAATAATTTTTTTAAAAGGGATAAATATTGAATCAATATTCATCTATTCAACATAATATATGATTTCAAATTGAAAAACTACGTATAACTAAAGATAATTCAAAAATAATGATTTAATTAATTTAAGTGATGAGTTTTATTCATATTATATATAATAGGAGGTTCTAATTTATACACTTAACTGGTGTAAAATATTAATTTAAGTAATATACATTATTAGTATAAACAAACTCATATGAAGAGTTACAGATAAATTTTTACAAAAAACTTTAGAATCTTAAAAATAAAACATATTACTTGTTGAAAATCACAACTGTAATTCAAAATTCAGTTCCGAATTCGATTCTTTCTAAAATCATTGCTTATGAAACAACAAAAGAAGCTTGAGAAATATTAAAAAAAGAATATTAAGGAAGTGATTGAGTTAGGAAAATGCAAATTTTGAATTTGAAAAGAGATTTTGAATCTCTTAGGATGCAACATGATGAAATTATTGTAAAGTATTCTAACAAGATTTCTTTTATCGTTAACAAAATTAGGCTGCTTGGCGAGGATTTAAAAAATGACAGAATAGTAGAAAAAAATCTTGTGACAAATCTTGAGAGATTCAAATCTAAAATTTCATCCCCGGAAGAGTCTAAAGATCTTTCTACTATTTTTATTGAACAACTAAGAAGTGCTCTTCAAGCACAAGAGCAAAGAAGAGTCTTTTGGCAAGATAACGTTAACGAGGGTGCCTTTTATGCACAAAACAGAAAAGAAAAAGGTAATTATCCTCTTTACGAATACTGCAAAAGAAAAACAGACTTTGAAAATTTTTGTTGGTGGAGACTTGATGCAATATGTGGAAACTGTAAACAAGCCGATCATGTTACAAAAGTGTGCAAGTTGATGAATAATCTTCAAGCACAAGTTGTAGAAGCAGAAATCAAGGCGGAACAACTTTTTTTTAAATTGCAATATCTAAAACAAAGGAGTGTTAAGTTTGATTTTAGTTACTACAGCCATTTTTTAAAATGATAAGTTACCTAGTTTTAGGATGAATTAAATATTTGTTAGGTTGTTTTTTATTGAGATTATTTAGTCTTTTTAAATTTTTTGTTATGGAAATTATCTGCAGATTATGTTATCAAGTTGGCTATTGAACGTCTTATTATGCTTAATAAAGTATTGAGAGACATTTTAAAACATTTTGTGCTGCTCCATTTTTTAAAAACCCACAAACATTACTGATAATCAGTTCTTTTTTTCTTAAAATGATCCCCTTTCCTCTTTGAGTGTAAAGTTCAAATCTTTTTACTGATAATCACTTTTTTTTGAAGAGTTATGGACAACATACTTATTGTAACACCTCGGAAATAAAACTTAGAACTTTCAGCAGAAAAACCAGCAGAACCAGGTGAACCACAATAGGGTTCACAGACCGTGAAAGGAACGACGATCTGTTGACCTGCCGGTGGCTCATGCCCTCCCAGAAGAGGTGGACCACGGGACCCTTCACGGACCGTGGACCATCCTACGAGCCATGGGGAGGCTCCTGTAAGCCAAGCAAAACCGACCAAGCTCAAGCGTCAGACCACCGAGCCCTCCACGGGGGGTGGTCTTGACGACGGGACGTGGTGGCGTAGTGGACTTGAGCCAACAGGCCACCAGCCCAAGTGAAGAACCACGTCGACCTTCACGGTCCGTGGTCCTTGACACGGGCCGTGGTAGGGCTCATGGTCAAACCACCCATAACCAGTAGCTACTGGCCAAGGACCATGACCCACTTGACGGTCCACGGTCTCTATGACGATCCGTCATAGGGCCCATAGTCGGCCCTCGTTAGATTTTAAGTAGGGTTATTTTGGTCTTTTCCCCTATGCGTTGGGCACCTAAACTACATTGTTTAACCCTTAAACTACGTAGTTTTGGTCAGTTTGAGCCTAGTAACTTTATCAAAACTTACCCTAATTGATCATTCACCTAATTTAACCAAAACTAGAGCAAAAAGAAGAGAATTCAAGTGTTAGCATTCTCAAGAACAACAACAAGGGTTTCTTTAGTTCCAGCCTTGAAATCGAAAGATTTCTTCATAAAATTCGTCACCAGGTATGTGGTATTTCACTAGTGGGTTCCTTTCACCCATTAGGTCCCTAGAATTTACTCAGATTCTTGATTTCCTTCATATTATCTAGACTTAGGGTTTCTAGAATTTTAGATAATTATGATGATTTAGTTGTTGTAACATTCTTAATTAGATTATCATGTCTTAGTAATGTTTTTGCGTAGATTCTTGCATGAAACTCAGAACCCTAGTTGTGTAGTTCTTTTAGTTCATAAATTGCCCTAGCTAGGAAAAATAAACAGATATACATGCCTCAGTTTTCAAATGTTTCATTATCAGTACTTAATGTTGCATTTTCAGTTAGCATGTCAGAATATTGAGCTATTAGTTTACTTCTGTTATGCTGTAATTTATGCACTCTAGTTGGGAGTAGGCTTAATACTGAGTTAGACTAAGGTCAGTCACCCTTAAAGTCCCAGAACTATGTGCCCCCATAGGTTAAGTTCCCTCTGTGGGCATCATATTTAGTGATCACGCCAGTCATGCCTTTATACCCCTGGCAAAGTATACTGGGTCCTCTCGATGGGGCGTATACATCAGACTCCACGTTTGGCCCACGTGATTTTATGTCGGTTATTAGTAGCTCCCATAATCATATTCTATTGCATTGACCAGGTTATCAGTTACAGTTCAGTATTCAGTTTCAACATGTTATGAATTTAGTCATTGTATCCAATTTAGTTCATAATTAGTATTTTCAGTAAATTTATCATGTTCATCTTATATCATTGCTTAGTATGCTTTGTTCATTTATGTATATTGTTTAGCTTTATCCTATCCAGCATGCTCAGTACCTTTCAAGTACTGACACATACTTTGTGCTATATCTTCTTGTGATGTAGGTTCATGTCGTCAGCATTCAGATCACGCATAGATCGATTCCCGATCTCTAGTTCAACAACATCAGTGGTGATTCCTCATTCTCTGAGGACAATAAACATGTTTTCATTTACTTTCAGTCGTTCAGTTTCAGTTTTGCTAGAGTTAGCTGGGGGTATGTCCCAACATCTCTAGTTAGTTAGAGGATTTTATTCAGACATAGTTGGATTCAGCTTTAGATTTAAGTTTGTTCCTTCAGTTGTTATTGAACTCTTAAAACAATTTATACATTCAGATAGTATTGGGTATTCTCCACTTCAGTTCATATTATGATTTTAAGCTTCCGTACAATATTTCTCATTTCAGTTTATCTTAGTATACTATGATATGCCAACTCAGGGTTAGCTTGGGGTCATTCGTGATTTTAGGTCCCGTGTTTAAGTCAAGGGGATAGCCTCGGGGCGTGACAGTTATGATGTATTCTTTATTGTAAGAGTAATTTCTTTTCCCTCATAGTAAACTTTCCTCTTTTTTTACTCTCAATACATTGCATTTTTGTTGTTGTTGTTATTCTGGGTTAGTACATAACTTTTGATCTTGTTTGTGCTGAATGATTATTTCAGAAAGTCTCCTTTTGTATTGGTTCTAATTTTTTTCAACAAAGAAAATGACTTTATGAAATTAAAAATATTAGTTGAATGACCATCTTAGAAATGAACTCATTTTTCTTATGAGAACTATTCTTGTTGGTTCACTCAATGATGCCTTTTCAACTTTTATTAGTCAATCTTGTGTAGTTTTTAATTTCATGGACACTGTTATGGAGTTTCAAATTTCACAGATCAAACTCTAGGATATTATCATGGAGTAAAAGTAAGTAGTAGAATTTGAAGTTATTTTTTCAAAGTTATGACAAAAAAGTGAACTTTTCTCCAGTATGAATGTATATGATAGCTACATTTCAGTACAAAGAAGGCGAGTACGAAGAAAGTTTGATACAATCTTCCATCAAATCTTGGAATATGCAATTGAAGAAATTGGTTTGATACAAAGAGAGGTAATGAAAAAGATAAAGATCAGTAGGTTCAACAACAAAATTTCACATTAAAGAGATACTTCAACTCAGTTCCCTTTGGATCAAACAGATAAAATCGTTGGACTAGATGAAGACTTACTAAGGATAAAAGATCGACTCATCGTGTAATTATCAAGACTCGAAGTTGTCCCCATTATAGGGATGGGTAGTATTGGCAAGACCACACTGACTAGAAGAGTTTAATATGATTCTTTGATTACATACCATTTTTATGTTCAAGCATGGAAAAATATATCTCAATAATTTGACACTAGAGAATTTTTTTGGTATTCTTCGCTCCATTGACGTAGTCAATAATGAAGTAGAAAAAAATAGTATTACTGAGCAATTGGCTGAAAGAGTTTATCGAAGTTTAAAAGGAAGGAAATATCTTATTATCCTAGATGATATATGGTCTATTGAGGCTTGGCAGCATGTGTGGAGATCATTTTCGGATGATCATAATGGAAGTCGAATCGTGTTAACAACAAAGCTTGTAGATGTTGCATCTTGTGCTTGCTCTGGCAATTCCCTTCACTAGATGCATTTTCTGAGCATGGAGGAAAGCTGGACTTTTTCACGAGATAAGGTCTTTGGGAACGGTAGTTATCCTTTGGAATTGGAGAAATTGGGAGGTACAGTTGCCATCAGTGTCAAGGGTTGCCACTTGCAGTTGTTGCAATTTGTGGTGTACTTTCTAAGATGAGCAAGGAAACAATTTCTTGGGAGAATGTTGCAGAAAAGGTAGGATTACTTGACAATATGGATTTTCTTGAATATACTCTCTTTGAGCTACAACCACTTGCCTCAATACTTTAAAGCATGCTTTCTTTATATGGGAGTTTTTGCCGAAACTCGTGAGATCCCAGTCTGGAAGTTAATAAAGTTATGGATTGGTGAGGGCTTCATCAAGAGATTTAAAAAATAAAAGTCTAGAAGATGTGGCAGACGAAAATTTGATGGAGTTAGTTGATAGAAGTTTGGCTTTGGTGGGAAGGCATAGCTCCTTATGAAAAATTAGGACTTGTAAGATGCATGACTTCATTCGAGATATGTGTTTGAGAGAAGCCCGATGTGAGATTTTATGCACTTCAAAAGAAGGTATGACCACAATGGTCTTCTATAAAACATTAGTTGTTTACGTGTTGGAATGTATGCGTCCACTATCAGTCAACGGACCAGGTCCCTTGACTCAGCAAGAACAATAGCTGAAGTAAAAGTGCGGAAAATAAATAGCACAATGTATAACACGCACAAGAGTTTTACGTGGAAACCTCCTTGCTTAAGGGAGTAAAACCATGACCTGTCACACAGGATTTCTAACTGTTTTCAGTAATCTTCTCAAGCAAAAGTGAAACACAGATTACAACCACAACAGTGATATTAACACCCTAATCCCACACTAAGTAATACTCCTATTACTTAAACGAGCCAAAACAATAATTCTATTGCCCTCTAAACCAACTAACTCTAGTTGATCTAGACTTTAAGAACCCCCGAGGATAACTTTAGCCACCAACTCTGATCTCCAAGACAATAGCTTAAACGAGCAGCAACTTTGCTGCACCACACATCAACTAACTGTAGTTGACACTCCTAGGCAACTCTACCCAAGAGAACACCAAAACAGTGGTGCAAAAGGCTTGACCAAAACTTAGAAGATTCAACTAACTAACTCTAGTTAATACGGCTCAAACTAAATATTTAGACAAGAAAATGATCTACTATCCTTTATAAATTAGGAGTAGATTTATAATGTAAGCACATAAGACACAAAGCTCAAAATACAACAAGATTCTTCGTCACTCTAACAGGTCCCTTTGTTGAGTTGAGTAGTTTTCTTCCTTGAAGATGATTTTCTCTTTGTAAGCTTAAGAATTTTGTTTGCCAAATCTTGAGTTTGTGTTTTGTGAGGAGAGATTATATCAAATGAACTCAAACTCCTTGATACAACCTCATTGGTTGAGAGTCTTTTTCTCTAAAAGAACGTGTACCAATGACATCAGAGGTGGAAGCTTTTCTAACAACTGTCTTGTCGTCCTTTTCACATAGGCAGTCTTGTAGAGACCACGTCCGTTGCAATGTTCTTTGTGAGTTCTTGAGAAGACTTGCTAACTCTCTTTCTCTTTTGAATGGATGAATCTTCTTGTTGTTTGTCATGTTGATTATATCGACCAAAAAAATAATTATTGTCCACTGGACAAACAACATCGTATGTTTCTATTGGTGAAGTACGCTGACGACTTCACCAACTCACTAGTAGGACAAATTTATAGTTGTACACCATTATACATCTGATGGAGAGAACTCTGCCAGGGACCGGATCCCTGCATTTGTGAGCCACTAAAATAGACAATTTCATCCGCTTTTCATATTAGTGCCGTACACTGCACTTTTCACCTACCACCTGACATGACAACTTTACAACTGTACCTCATTTTGAATTTGGACGAGAGAACTTTATAGGGATCGGGTCCCTGCTTTTGTGAGGGTTATCAAAACACCTAGAATATAACATTTTCTCCCTTTTTAATAATGACACACAAATATTCCTCACAGTGAGTTTATTCATTTATTCCCCCTTGTCACGACCCGGGAGCACCCCCAAGTCGTAACACGGCGTACTCGACCCCGAAGGGGTCTTATACAAGCCACATAGTCATTCATTGCATTAAATAATGAAAATAGTGCGGAATAAAAACATATTTATTTACATCCACACATTTAAACTTCTCAAAACAACTTTAAAAACACACAGCGGAAGCCTAAGTCTCACATGGCCATCTTAGACACAAACAAAACATAAGTAGGGACACAGCCCTTTACAATCAAAACAAAACTAAAAGTGTCTATTACATGAACAAAAGAACTTAAAAGTCTTGTCCTCGAATCCATGAGGACAT
>JAJOOH010021037.1:0-14716 GCA_029582605.1 Solanum gracilifrons | reverse complement strand
TGTCACGGACTTAGAGTATTTGCTAAGACTCCGTGCGGCACTTGACAACTTACTCCCTATTCTTTCAAGATCTCGTAAGCTCAAGTAAGCCTTTAAGACTAAGATCGCTAAGAGAATGTTTTAAGAAAGACTTAGAAAGATCAAAGAGAGCTTTTTTGGAAGAAGGCTTTTGTATTGGCTTTGGAAGATTGCTTACAACTTTTGTGATGCCTTGCAAATGGTTGGCACCTCTATTTATACTACTTCCTAAGGACTAAAGTACAATTAAAAATTACTTACAAGTCCCTAGATTATTTACACTTTGGTCCTAGTTCTAGAACTCTCTACACACTCTAGGACCTTCCAAGACTTTCTTGAAGTTTCTACATTATTCTAGAGAATTCTCTAGCCTTCTTAAATAATCTAGAGGGTTCTAGAGTCTTTCGGAAACCTCTCCACAACTCTAGACCCTTCTGCCCCTATCCGGACGCAAAATTTGACTGTGAAGTGGTGGGACGTGACAAACCGCATCGCAGTCGGATTTGGATCTCCTAAACCCAACTTCTTCTAAATAGACAATTGCATCAGATTAATGCTAGCACCTAGATCACATAGCGCCTTAGAAAAATGCAACAACCCGATGGTAAACACAATAGTGAAGGCACCAGGATCCTCATTCTTCTGCACAAGGAACCTTGTAGCAATAGTACTACAATGTTGCAACCTATTATCATCTTCGAAACTCACAGCCCGTTTCTTCGTCACCAAATCTTTCATAAACTTTGCATACCCAGGCATTTGCTCCAAAGCTTCTATCAACGAAACATTGATGGAAAGCTGCTTCAACATACTAATAAACCTGCGGTATTTTCCTTCTTCAGTCTTCTTCACTAACCTCTGTGGGAAGGGAGGTGGAGGTCTAGGCATGGGAACAACTTTCTGGGTTATCCCCACTTCCTTGTCTGTCGCATTCTCAGACTCTCCAGTAACCTCGATCACATCATCTTCTTTACTAACCTCAACTTCAACCTCAAACGGCATAGGTGGATCAATGGTCTGCTTACCCCCGCGAGTAGTGATTGCCATACAATGCCCATCATTCTTTGGATTTTGGATGGTGTTGCTAGGAAGTATGCTAGGTTGACGTGGGTTTACTATAGTCGACAACAGATTCATCTGCTGCTCAAGATGCTTGATTGACACTGCATGGGCATCAACTTTTTGACCAATACTAGACAAGTTATTTTGCATCTCGTTCACATTCTCATCCGTCGAATCAAACATCTTCATCATCTTCTGCATCATATCCTCAACATGTAACATGTTACCTCCAACTTCCCTTTTACCAGATTCCTAATTTTGAGGAGGAACATAAGGCCCAACCCTATGATTTCTGTTGCCATAGTTGTTTCAGTTGTAGTTGTTGTCGCGATTGTAGTTCCTAATCCGGACATATTGACCCTTTCGGTTGTAGTTTCCATAGTTCCAACCTTGGTTTCCTTGAACTTGGTGCCAATTATCTGTATTGGAACCTTGGGCGTTGGCTCGGAAACCCCCTGTCTGATCATTCACCGCATAAGTATCTTCTTCATAGTAGCACTCCTCAACCGGTGGTGGATTTCTAGTCAAATAATTCACTACATTTATCTTTTCAGTACCTCCGCTCACATGCTTCAACACAAACCCCAGTTCGGTCCTCAAATGAGTCATCTTCTCACGAATGTCATCAATAGATTGGTTGGTTGTAGAATGAACTGCAAACATATTCCTCCCAGTGTCTGACTTTCTAGTGCTCCAAGCTTTGATATTTCGGGAGATTTTCTCTAATTTCTCAGTAATCTACTCAAAAGTGCCTTCACCATATGAACCTCTCGCGATAGTATCAAGCACAACCTTGCTATTGTCATCCTGACCTCTGTAAAAGTATTCCTTCAGTGACTCATCATCAATGCGGTGATTCGAAACACTTCTTATGAAGGTAGTGAACCTATCCCACGAGCTACTCACAGACTCTCTAAGTAGTGCCACGAAGTTGTTGAGTTTATCTTTGTGGTTCAGCTTCTTTGACATTGGAAAGTTCTTTGCCAATAACACATCACGTAATTGTTCCCATATGTAGATTGAGTTATAAGGAAGCTTAGTAAACCATCAGCATCACCAATCAGTGATAGAGGGACGACTCTCAACCCAATGACATCCAAGTCTAACTCCGGTCGACCCATGCAACATTTGCAAACACTCCTCAACTTGGCCATGTGCCCATGTGGATCCTCCGATGTCGAACCAGAGAACAAACCCCTAACTGTAATCATCTGCATCAGACTGCTAGTCACCACGAATGTATGCTCGGAGTTTAAAGAGGTAAAACAATAGGTCCTTCAGATTCAGCGGTGTTGAAGTCGACCCTATAGTTATCACGCAGCCTTGGTTCTACTGGATTTTGTACCCTTAATACATCTCCTAGTAGATTCTCACCTTGAACCTGAACATTCTCATTACCATCCCTCGGAGGATGCAACCCAACCCCATCACCTAGATTTCCTCCGATAGGATTGACTAGGACTCCTTGGTTAATCATTCTTCGCAAAGTTCGGTTCAATTATGGATCGTAAGGAATCAGTGGTTCACCTTGGCTCCGTGTACTTGTCATACACTAGAGAAGGAACCTGAGAGAAACAAAAACAAAACAAAAGGTAAAATTAGAAAATATTTGACTAAAGTTCACTAATGTAGTTAAACTTAATTTAAAAGCTTTATTCCCCGGCAGGGGCGCCACAATTTGATACGCTCAAATTACACCTCCCTAAGGAAGTGTAAGCGATCGTTATCAAGTAAAGAACCCAACTTGGAGGTTGGGGTCGATCCCACGAGGAATATGGTTTAGACTTAAACTTAACTGACTATTATATTCGTTTAGTCAACATATTTCCGAGACAAGTAAGTTATGAGGGGGGGGGGGGATTTGTGAAACAAATGCTTGATTGTAGTTAAGTAACAAGTGAGCAAGATTCAAACTTTGTTGTTATCAATGAGTTAAAGTAACTAGGGTATATGTGTTCCCCATAAGCTCATAACACGGTAATCCTAGTAATAGTAATCATTTCCTAGTGTATTACATCCAAATTGATAAGTTCGGTATCTCTAATTCCTTAATCCGACAACTAGAGAATTTCACCTCCCACCTTGGTTCGGCTACGTGTGTATACTTTACTAACCCTTTCCTTTATCTCATATTACACATCACAACAATGTATGGCTTAGTTTTCACCCTCACACCAATTGACATTAGACTGATAGATAGTATCACACTAAATCTATGTTGATAATTCTTTTCTTATTAACTACCTCCTTGGTACGGCAAGTAATAACAAGGTGAGTTCTAACGTTGTCCACCGTTAAAAAGACTTCTACACGAAAGAATTATCAATGCATGCAATAACACTATTCAAGAATTACTTAGTTACTATTCATACATTGTTAATCACTCATGGTTCCCACAACCCTAGTTGTGGATTTAGTTAACCATAGTAGCAAGAACACAATTCATATTTTTAGATGAAGAAATCATGAACTTACGTAATGAGGAGAATAAACCCAGAATCTCAACTTGAATTTCAAAGTCAAAATCTTCAAAACGAACTTAGGAAATCAAGCATTGCTAAAATTGCAAGTTAATCTCCAAAGCCAATAACTAGAACAAAAGTAATAAGGTCTAACCCCCAAAAACGAGGTTTACATGCCCTCTATATATAAAAACATGTCCCAAATAAAAAGGAAATAAAGTTTCAGGATGCGATTTCGATCTATGACACTGACCTACAGACCGTGGATTGACCTACGGTCCGTAGGTCCCTTCCGTGGTTTAGGACTTAGTAAATTTTCCAACTTCAAAATCTTCAACTCTCAGTCCCAATCGACAGATTAGTAGGATGGACCGTTGTTCAATGCACGGTCCGTGGATCCTCCTCCGTAGCTCCATACTTAGACTTTTCTAAATCAGGTGCTGGAAGCCCCCTTTTTGAATCATTTGACGAAACTGTAGACAGCCCTAAGTCGACCTACTGTCCGTCGTTTGTAACCGTGGTTCTACACTTAGCCAAGAATTCCCTGATTTTCCTTCAAGGTTTGCCCATCCATCTACGCCTACCATCTACGAATCATGCCTGGACCTACGGTCCATAGGTCACGTCCATAGATCCCCTTTTCTGCACATTCTTCATATGTGTCTCTCAACTTCCACGTCTGAACTTATTTCCTGCAAACATGATGAAAACACATTAATATCAATACAAAATGGTCTTAGACACACACAACTCTTAAGTGAATTGTATTAAAAATAACGTAAACTCACGGTATATCAGTATGCCTGCTTCGGGGCTCGTTTGACCTTGAAAATGGGCCGATTTAGCCATCAGGGCCAACTGGCTCCATAGCTAATGTCTTAACAGACATGTATGAAAATTTTTGGAATTTTTGATGCCGAAATTCTGGATCTCCAAAAAATCCATGGACTATAGCACACGAAAATTGCCAAAATAAGGGCTATGCCTGCTCCGGGGTTCGTTTGGACTTGAAAATGGACCGAATTTGCCGTCAGGGCCAATCGGGTCCATATCTAAGGTCTTAACGGATGTCCTTGAAAGAATTTGGCATTTTTGACGTCGGATTCTGGATCAACATAAAAGATGGTGAGATATAGCACACGAAAATTAGCAAAATATGGGTATGCCTGCTCCGGGGCTCGTTTGACGTTGAAAATGGGCCAATTTGTCCGTCAGGGCCAATCAGATCCATTACTAAGGTCTTAACGGATATTCATGAAAAATTTTGGCATTTTTTACTTCAGAATTTCGGATCACCAATAAAGATGGTGAACTATAGCACCCAAAATCAGCAAATAGGGGTATGCCTGCTCTGGGGATCGTTTGACCTTGAAAATGGACTTGTTTGACCGTTAAGGTCAACCGGCTCCATATCTAAGGTTTTAACGGACGCCATGAAAATTTTTGGCATTTTTGACGTCTAAATTACACATCACAAAAAATCCATGGACAACAGCACACGAAAATCGGCAACATAGGGGGTATACTCCTTCGGGACTCGTTCGACCTTGAAAATGGGGCGGTTAAGCCGTCAGGGACAATCGACTCCATAGCGAAGGACTTAACGGACGTCTATGAAAATTTTGGCATTTTTGACGTCGGAATTTTGAATGACCAAAAAATATAGTGAACTATAGTACACGAAAATCGGAAAAATAGGGGGGTTAACCATCCCCGGAGATCGTTTAACCTTGAAAATAGGCCGGTTTATCCATCAGGGCCAATCGACTCCATAGCGAAGGTCTAAACAGACGTCAATAAAATTATTTGGCATTTTTGACGTTGGAATTCCAGATCACCGAAAAAGATGGTGAGTTATAGCACAAAAAAATCTGCAAAATAAGAGTTATGCCAGCTACGTGGCTCGTTTGACCTTGAAAATGAGTCGGTTTGGCTGTTAGGGCCAACTGGTTCCATAGCTAAGGTCTTAACGGATGCCCATGAATAATTTCGGTATTTTTTGACATCGGAATTCTGGATCATCAGAAAATATGGTGAACTATAGCACACAAAAATTAGAAAAATAGGGTTCCTGCCTTCTCTGGGGCTCGTTTGACCTTGGAAATGGGCCAGTTTGGCCATCAGGCCCAATCGACTCCATAGCTAAGGTCTTAGCAGAAGTCTCCTAGGCTTATTTGACCTTGAAAATGGGCTGGTTTGGCCGTCATGGCCAATCGGTTCCATAGCTATGTTCTTAACAAAAGTCCATGAAAATTTTTGGCATATTTGACATTGGAATTCATGATCACAAAAAGAATGGTGAACTATGACACACGAAAATAGGCAAAGTAGGGGGGTATGCCTGCTCCGGGGTTCGTTTGACCTTGAAAATGGACCGGTTTGCTTGTTAGGGCTAACTGGATCTATTTCTAAGATCTTAACAGACATCTATGAAAAATTTTGGCATTTTTGACATCAAAATTCCATATCACAAAAAAATCCATGGGCTATAGCACGCAAAAATCAACAAAATAAGGGGTATACTTGCTTCGGGATCGTTTGACCTTGGAAATGGGCCGGTTAGGCCATCAGGGCCAATCAGATCCATAGCTAAGGTCTTAACGAATATTCATAAAAATGTTTGGCATTTTTTACATCAAAATTTCCGATAACCAAAAAAGATAGTGAACTATAGCACCCAAAATCAGCAAATAGGGGTATGCCTGCTCTGGGGATCGTTTGACCTTGAAAATGGACTGGTTTGGCCATTAAGGTCAATCGGCTCCATATCTACGGTTTTAACGGACACCACGAAAAATTTCAGCATTTTTGACGTTTAAATTACGCATCACCAAAAAATCCATGGACAATAGCACACGAAAATCGGCAACATAGAGGGTATACCTCCTCCGGGGCTCCTTTGACCTTGAAAATAGATTGGTTTAGCCGTCAGGCACAATCGATTACATAGCAAAGGACTTAACGGACGTCTATGAAAATTTTAGCATTTTTGACGTCGGAATTTCAAATCACCAAAAAATATGGTGAACTATACGACACAAAAATCGGCAAAATAGAGGGTCAGCCATCCCCGGGGATCATTTAACCTTGAAAATAGGCCGGTTTGTCCATTAGGGCCAATCGACTCCATAACTAAGGTCTAAACATACGTCAATAAAATTATTTGGCATTTTTAACGTTGTAATTCTGAATCACCAAAAAAGATGGTGAACTATAGCACACAAAAATCGGCAAAATAAGAGGTATGCCAGCTACGTGGCTCGTTTGACCTTGAAAATGAGTCGGTTTGGCTGTCAGGGACTGGCTCCATATCTAAGGTCTTAACGGATGTCCATGAAAAATTTTGGTATTTTTTGACATCGGAATTCTGGATCACCAGAAAAGATGGTGAACTATAGCACACAAAAATTGGCAAAATATGGTGCCTGCCTGCTCTGGGGATCGTTTGACCTTGAAAATGGGCCGATTTGGCCATCAGTCCCAATCGACTCCATAGCTAAGGTCTTACCAGACGTCCATGAAAATTTTTAGCATTTTCATGTCTAAATTTCGGATCACCAAAAAATTCATGGACTAAAGCACACGAAAATTGACAAAATAGGGGGTATGCCTGCTCCTGGGCTTTTTTGACCTTGAAAATGAGATGGTTTGGCCGTCATGGCCAATTGGTTCCATAGCTATATTCTTAAAAAAAGTCCATGAAAATTTTTGGCATTTTTGACATCGGAATTCATGATCACAAAAAGAATGGTGAACTATAACACACGAAAATAGGCAAAATAGAGGGGGGGAATGCCTGCTCCGGGGTTCGTTTCACCTTGAAAATGGGCCGGTTTGCCTGTCAGGGCTAACTGGCTCCATATCTAAGATCTTAACAGACATCTATGAAAGATTTTGGCATTTTTGACATCAGAATTCCATATCACAAAAAAATCCATGGACCATGGCACACAAAAATCAACAAAATAAGGGGTATACCTGCTTCGGTGCTCGTTTGACCTTGGAAATGGGCCGGTTTGGCCGTCAGGGCCAATTAGATGCATAACTAGGGTCTTAACGGATATTCATAAAAATGTTTGGCATTTTTTACGTTAGAATTTCGGATCACCAAAAGAGATGGTAAACTATAGCACCCAAAATTAACAAATAGGGGTATGCCTGCTCTAGGGATCGTTTGACCTTGAAAATGGACTCGTTTGGCCGTTAAGGTCAACCGGCTCCATATCTAAGGTCTTCACGAACGCCATGAAAAATTTCGGCATTTTTGACGTGTAAATTACACATAACCAAAAAATCCATAGACAATAGCACACGAAAATAAGCAACATAGGGGGTATACCTCCTCCGGGGCTCGTTTGACCTTGAAAATAGGCCGGTTTAGCCGTCAGGGACAATCGATTAAATAGCGAAGGACTTAACGGACGTCTATGAAAATTTTAGCATTTTGACGTCGGAATTTCGAATCACCAAAAAATATGGTGAACTATAGCACACGAAAATCAGCAAAATATGGGTAAGCCTGCTCCGGGGCTTGTTTGACGTTGAAAATGGGCCAATTTGTCCGTTAGGGCCAATTAGATCCATATCTAAGGTCTTAACGGATATTCATAAAAATGTTTGGCATTTTTTACGTCAGAATTTCGGATCACAAATAAAGATGGTGAACTATAGCACCCAAAATCAGCAAATAGAGGTATGCCTGCTCTGGGGATCGTTTGACCTTGAAAATGGACTCGTTTGGCCGTTAAGGTCAACCGGCTCCATATCTAAGGTTTTAACGGACTCCATGAAAATTTTTTGCATTTTTGACGTCTAAATTACACATCACCAAAAAATCTATGTACAATAGCACACGAAAATCGGCAACATAGGGGGTATACCTCCTCCTGGGGCTCGTTTGACCTTGAAAATGGTTCGTTTTAGCCGTCAGGGACAATTGACTCCATAGCGAAGGACTTAACGAACGTCTATGAAAATTTTGGCATTTTTGACGTCGGAATTTTGAATGACCAAAAAATATGGTGAACTATAGCACACGAAAATCGGAAAAATAGGGGGTCAACCATCCCCGGAGATCGTTTGACCTTGAAAATAGGCCGGTTTGTCCATCAGGGCCAATCGACTCCATAGCGAGGTCTAAACAGACGTCAATAAAATTATTTGGCATTTTTGACGTTGGAATTCCAGATCACCAAAAAATATGGTGAGTTATAGCACAAAAAAATCGGCAAAATAAGAGGTATGCCTGCTACGTGGCTCGTTTGACCTTGAAAATGAGTCGGTTTGGTTGTCAGCGCCAACTGGTTCTATATCTAATGTCTTAACGAATGTCCATGAAAAAATTCGGTATTTTTTAACAACGGAATTCTGGATCATCAAAAAAGATGGTGAACTATAGCACACAAAAATTTGCAAAATAGGGTGCCTGCCTGCTCTGGGGAATGTTTGACCATGGAAATGGGCCGGTTTGGCCATCAGGCCCAATCGACTCCATAGCTAAGGTCTTAGAAGACGTCCATGAATTTTTTTGGCATTTTTGCATTGAAATTTTGGATCACCAAAGAATTCACGGACTATAGCACACGAAAATTGACAAAATAGGGGGTATGCCTGCTCCTGGGCTTATTTGACCTTGAAAATGGGCTGCTTTGGCCTTCATGGCCAATTGGTTCCATAGCTATGTTCTTAACAAAAGTCCATGAAAAATTTTGGCATTTTTGACATCGGAATTCATGATCACAAAAAAAATGGTGAACTATAACACACGAAAATAGGCAAAATAGGGGGGGTATGCCTGCTCCGGGGTTCGTTTGACCTTGAAAATGGACCGGTTTGCCTGTCAGGGCTAACTGGCTCCATATCTAAGATCTTAACAGACATCTATGAAAAATTTTGGCATTTTTGACATCAAAATTCCATATCACAAAAAAATTCATGGGCTATAGCACGCAAAAATCAACAAAATAAGGGGTATACCTGCTTCGGTGGTCGTTTGACCTTGGAATTGGGCCGATTTGGCCATCAGGGCCAATCAGATCCATAACTATTGTCTTAACGGATATTCATAAAAATGTTTGGCATTTTTTACGTTAGAATTTCGGATCACCAAAAGAGATGGTGAACTATAGCACCCAAAATTAGCAAATAGGGGTATGCCTGCTCTAGGGATCGTTTGACCTTGAAAATGGACTCGTTTGGCCGTTAAGGTCAACCGGCTCCATATCTAAGGTCTTAACGGACGCGATGAAAAATTTCGGCATTTTTGACGTGTAAGTTACACATAACCAAAAAATCCATAGACAATAGCACACGAAAATAAGCAACATAGGGGGTATACCTCCTCCGGGGCTCGTTTGACCTTGAAAATGGGCCGGTTTAGCCGTTAGGGACAATCCACTCCATAGCGAAGGACTTAACGGACGTCTATGAAAATTTTATCATTTTTGACGTCGAAATTTCGAATCACCAAAACATATGGTGAACTATAGCACACGAAAATCAGCAAAATATGGGTAAGCCTGCTCCGGGGTTTGTTTGACGTTGAAAATGGGCCAATTTGTCCGTTAGGGCCAATTAGATTCTTAGCTAAGGTCTTAACGGATATTCATAAAACGTTTGGCTTTTTTTACGTCTGAATTTCGGATCACCAAAAAAGATGGTAAACTATAGCACCCAAAATCAGCAAATAGGGGTATGCCTGCTCTGGGGATTGTTTGACCTTGAAATGGACTGGTTTGGCCGTTAAGGTCAACCGGATCCATATCTAAGGTCTTAACGGACGGCATGAAAATTTTTGGCATTCTTGACGTCTAAATTATACATCACCGAAAAATCCATGGAAAATAGCACACGAAAATCGGCAACATAGGGGGTATACCTCCTCCGTGGCTCGTTTTAGCTTGAAAATGGGCCGGTTTAGCCGTCAGGGACAATCGACTCCATAGCGAAGGACTTATCGGACGTCTATGAAAACTTTAGCATTTTTGACGTCAGAATTTTGAATGACCAAAACATATGGTGAACTATAGCACACGAAAATCGGCAAAATAGGGGGTCAACCATCCCCGGAGATCGTTTGACTTTGAAAATAGGCCGGTTTGTCCATCAAGGCCAACAGAATCCATAGCGAAGGTCTAAACAGATGTCAATAAAATTATTTGGTATTTTTGACGTTGGAATTCCAGATCACCAAAAAGGATGGTGAGCTATAGCACACAAAAATCAGCAAAATAGGAGGTATGCTTGGTACGTGGCTCGTTTGACCTTGAAAATGAGTCGGTTTGGCTGTCAGGGCCAACTGATTCCATAGCTAAGGTTTTAACGGATGTCCATGAAAAATTTTGATATTTTTTGACATTGGAATTTTGGATCACCAGAAAAGATGGTGAACTATAGCACCCAAAAATTGGCAAAATATGGTGCCTGCCTGCTCTGGGGATCGTTTGACCTTGGAAATGGGCTGGTTTGGCCATCAGGCCCAATCGACTCCATAACTACGGTCTTAGTAGACGTCCATGAAAATTTTTGGCATTTTTACGTTGAAATTTCAGATCACCAAAAAATTCATGGACTATAGCACACGAAAATTGACAAAATAGGGGGGGTGCTTGCTCCTGGGCTTATTTGACCTTGAAAATGGGTTTGTTTGGCCGTCATGGCTAATCGGTTCCATAGCTATGTTCTTAACAAAAGTCCATGAAAATTTTTGGCATTTTTGACATCGGAATTCATGATCACAAAAAGAATGGTCAACTATAACACACGAAAATAGGTAAAATAGTGGGGGTATGCCTGCTACGGGGTTCGTTTGACCTTGAAAATGGGCCGGTTTGCCTGTCAGGGTTAACTGGCTCCATATCTAAGATCTTAACAGACATCTATGAAATTTTTTTGCATTTTTGACATCGGAATTCCATATCACAAAAATATCCATGGACTATAGCACAAAAAAATCAACAAAATAAGGGGTATACCTGCTTCGGGGCTCGTTTGACCTTGGAAATGGGCTGGTTTGGCCGTCAGGGCTAACCGACTCCATATCTAAGGTCTTAACGGATGTTTATGAAAACATTCGGCATTTTTTACATCGGAATTGTGGATCACCAAAAGAGATGGTGAACTGTAGCACACAAAATCGGCAAAATAGGGGGGATGCCTATTTCGGGGCTTGTTTGACCTTGAAAATGGGCCGATTTAGCTGTCATGGCCAACTAGCTCCATAGCTAAGGTCTTAACAGATGTCCATGAAGTTTTTTTGCATTTTTAATGTCGGAATTCCGAATGACCAAAAAAGATTGTGAATTATAGCACACGAAAATCGGTAAAATAGGGGGTATGTCTGCTCCAGGGCTCTTTTGACCTTGAAAATGGGCCGGTTTGGATGTTAGGGCTAACCATCTCCATTCTAAGGTCTTAACGAATGTCCATGAAAACTTTCGGCATTTTTGATGTAGGAATTACATATCACCAAAAAAGATAGTGAACTATAGCACACGAAAATCGGCAAAAAAGGAGTATGCCTGCTCCGGGACTCGTTTGACCTTGAAAATGGGCAGGCTTAGCCGTCAGGGTTAATCGGCTCCATAGCTAATGTCTTGATGGACATCCGTGAAAAAATTTAGTATTTTAAACGTTGGAATTCTGGATCACCAAAAAATCCATTGACTATAGCACACAAAAATAGACAAAAAAGTGGGTATGTTTGCTCCGAGGATCGTTTGATCTTGAAAATGGGCCGGTTTGGTCGTCAGGTCCAACCGGCTCCATAGCTAAGGTCGTAATGCATGTCCATAAAAAATTTTGGCATTTTGTACGTCGAAATTCTGGATCACCAAAAAAGGTGGTGAACTATAGCACACAAAATTTGTAAAATAGGGGGTATGCCTATTTCGGGGCACATATAACCTTGAAAATGGGACGGCTTAGCCGTCACGGCCAACCGGCTCTATAGCTAAGGTCTTAACAGACGTCCATGAAAGATTTTGTCATTTTTGACATCGAAATTCTGGATTACCGAAAAAGATGGTGAACTATGCACACAAAATTGATAAAATAGGGGGTATGCCTATTTCGGGGAACATTTAACCTTGAAAATGGGACGGTTTAGCCGTCATGGCCAACCGGCTCCATAGCTAATGTCTTAACGGATGTCCATGAAATATTTTAGCATTTTTGACGTCGAAATTCCGGATCACCAAAAAAGATGGTGAACTATAGCACACAAAATTGGTAAAATAGGAGGGTATGCCTGTTCTGTGGATTTGACCTTGAAAATGGGCAGGTTTGGCTGTTTTGTCCAACCGAATCCATAGCTAAGTTCTTAACAAACGACCATGAAAAATTTTGGTATTTTTTATGTCGGAATTCCAGATCACCAAAAAAGAAGGCGAACTATAGAACACAAAATTGGCAAAATAGGGATATGCCTATTCCAGGGTTCGTTTAACCTTCAAAATGGGACGGTTTGGCAATCATGGCTATCCGGATCCATAGCTAAGGTCTTAACGGACGTCCATGAACAATTTTGGCATTTTTGACGTCGAAATTCTGGATCACCAAAATGATGGTAAACTATAGCACACAAAAATAGCCAAAATAGGGGGTATGCGTGCTCCGGGGATCATTTGACCTTGAAAATGGGTCGGTTTAGCCATCAAGGCCAATCGGCTCCATAGCTAAGGTCTTAATGGATGTCCATAAAAAATTTCCACATTTTTGACGTCATAATTACAGATAAGCAAAAAAAAAGGTGAAATATAGAACACGGATATCATAAAAAATAGGAGTATGCCTGCTCCGAGGCTAGTTTGACCTTGAAAATGGACCGGTTTGGCAGGGCCAAATGGCTCCATTTCTATGGTCTTAACGGACGTCCATGAAAACATTTGGCATTTTTTACGTTGGAATTCCGAAATACTAAAAAAGATGGTGAACTATAATAGCACACGAAAATCATCAAAATAGGGGGTATGCCTGCTTCGGGGATGATTTCACCTTGAAAAAGGGCCAGTTTGACCGTCAGGGCCAACCGATTCCATAGTTAAGGTTTAAATGGATGTCCATGAAAAGTTTCTGCATTTTTGCCGTCGAAACTCCGGATCACCAAAAAATCCATGGACTATAGCACACGAAAATCGGGAAAATAGATGGTATGCCTGCTCCGGGGATCATTTGACCTTGTAAATGGGCTGGTTTTCCTGTCAGGGCCAACCGGTTCAATAGCTAAGGTCATAACGGACATCCTTGAAAATTTTTGGCATTTTTTATGTCAGAATTCTACATCACCAAAAAAGATGGTAAACTATAGCAGATGAAAATTGGCAAAATAGGAGGTATACCTTCTCCGGGGATTGTTTGACCATGAAAATGGGCCGGTTTGGCCGTCGGGGCCAACCGGCTCCATAGCTAATGTCTTAACGGAAGTCCATGAAATTTGTTTAGCACTTCTGAAGGCAAAAAATCCAGATCACCAAAAAATCTATTTACTATAGCACACAAAAATTGACAAAATAGAGGGTATGCCAGCTCCGACGCTCATTTGACCTTGATAATGGGTCGGTTTGGCTGTCAGGGCCAATTGCCTCAATAGCTAAGGTCTTAACGGACCTCTATGAAAACTTTTGGCAATTTTTATATCAGAATTCTAGACACCAAAAAAGATGTTGAACTATAGCACACGAAAATTGGCAAAATAGGGGGCATGCCTTCTCCGGGGCTCGTTTGATCTTGAAAATGAGCCAGTTTGCTCGGCAGGGACAATCGATTCCATAGCTAAGGTCTGAATGGACGTCCATATATTTTTTTCACATTTTTGATGTCGAAATTTCGGATCACCAAAAAATCCATGAACTACAACACACAAAAATTGGCAAAATAGAGGGGTATGCCTACTCCGTGGCTCGTTTGACCTTGAAAATGGGCCGGTTTGGCCATCAGGGACAACCAGCTCCATAGCTAAGGTCTTAACTGACCTCTACAAAAAATCTCAGCATTTTTGTCGTCGAAATTCTAGATCACCAAAAAAGATGGTGAACTATAGCACACGAAAATTAACAAAATTGGGGGTATGTCTGCTCTAGGGCTCCTTTGACCATGAAAATGGGTTGGTTCGGTCGTCAGGGCCAACCATCTTTATATCTAATGTCTTAACTAATGTCCAAGAAAAAATTTAGCAT
>JAJOOH010021036.1:0-16556 GCA_029582605.1 Solanum gracilifrons | reverse complement strand
AGCTTATAAAGGTGATTAATCAACTAGCTAATCAACCCCTTAAGTCCTTTAACAACACTCCAAACTTCAACGACAAGACCCTTACAACTCACTAGTTCAAATGACTAGTTTCCGGACGTCACGGTCATTTCTCATCATTTCATCAAGTTCTCAACTCCAAACTCACATGTGAGGCTCTAGTTTCACTAGTTCATTTTTAGGGTCGTCACAGGAATCTACTTGCCAAGGTGGATCCACTAGCTAGGTCATTTAAGATAATACTACTGGGGCATGATTTGAGACAAGAGAATTGCTACTAAAGACCAAACATTTACTAACATTAGGGCCTCCATTGCAATGTCCTCTCGGTGCTAAGTAAATCCCAACGAAAAAGACATAATCATAATCATATCAAAATACTTAGAAAGATAAAATTAAAGACTACCAATCCAATCATTAGTTCATATTAGTATAGCTCATTTCAAAACCATCATTTCATAACATATTCATAAAAACACTTACTTTTGTAAGCATCTAAATCATAATTTCATTGATACGTGAGAAAACCTTTCACAAATCCTTGATACTTATCTCAAAGGCATCCATAGTTCATAAATCTTTATTTTTCATAAAACATGCATAAATCCTTAATAAATCATTCATAAGTTCATAAGCATGATTCAGAATTCATATTCATAAGGTAGACAAAGGCATGAGTCCATATGAAACCAATTGAAAATCATTTAATTTAATCAAATCATGCATAATAAGATTCAATATTAACAATTGAATCATAATAAATTGGATCCATAAAGAATAGCACGAAACCCTACTGGAATCGGGTGAAAGCAATTTAGGAGATTGAGATTATTTTGAAACCCAATAGATGAAAGGTATCCATTTGTGAATTCTCATATACCTTGATAATAAAAGTCCAAAAGCAATGGAGAATGAGACTTTGAGGCTCTTGAAATCCTAGTTCTTCACCTTGAAGCTCTTGAGATAATTTGGAGAAGAAGACTTGAGAGAATTTGAGAGTTTGAGTGAATGGGTTAGGTTGTGAAGAGTAAAAATTGTTTAAAAGGTAGTTATAGGGCTAAAACGATATAGTTTAGGGTTAATTAAGTACAAAATAAGTAAAACACGCCTAATTAAAATTTGTCGGAAGACCCTAAGGGTTCGACGTATGGTTCGTAAGTTTCTATGGACCGTACTGGTCAACCGTAGTATCACATACTAGGACCATAAATCCTAGGAAAATTCGACAAGTAGGACCACGGTCTGTGGTGAGGACCATGACTCGTGGTACCTCTCATGAAGCCTGGACAGTAGGCTGCCAAGTGGAGGCTATTTTGGGAAATTCCAAATCAAGTTAGCATTAAGTGAGGTCATTTTGTATGGTCCTAGTACCACCTATATCAGATATTTTAACCCTTTAACCTCCCAAATTAAGTCATTATTTCCCTAGACCCAAATTAAATACACAAAATCTCTCCTCTCAAATATTTCTCTCTCAAGAAGAAGAAGAAGAAGAAGAGGAGGAGGGTTCAAGATAGGTCAAATCCTCCAATATTTCAATATTTTTTTAGGGCTTTGTATTCAAGGTATGATAGATTATTCATCCATGGATTCTTCCATCCATGGCCCCCCTATAATTCCTCCAAGTTGATGAAGAATTTCCCAATTCAAGTTAAGGTTTCTTCCAATATTATGGGTATTGTTGTATGTTGATGCAATTGAGAGGATAATGGTTTTTTATTATTGAATTAGTAGTATATCATGTTTTAAGATGAAATTACATGTCTAACCCATGTCTAGAGAGATGGAATTATTGTAAGTGGGTTTTATGTCTTGAAAGGGGAAATTGAGGATTTAAAGGTAATCTTCTAATATTGATGATATGTATAACATATTGCTTGATATTAGGGCATATAGATATGAATTGAATGAGGTCAAAGTATACATGATGATCTATGACTAGTATCGATTGATATTGGGGACATATGATGAATTAAGACAAGAATTGCTTAAGAGTAAAGCATGTATGAGAAAATATAGTAGACTTGTCTTAAGAGCTAGGCACGTATGATTATTATGAGATGTAATACTTTGAGGGCAAAGCATGAATGATGACTTATGATTATGAGGGCTTTTATAGTAAAGCTTGTATGATGAACTATGAATGTTAGGGCTTTGAGAAGTAAAGTTAATATGCATGTTGATTTGAATATGGCATTATTGTGGAAGGACTTTACCCACATGGCCTATATTATGAGTATATGAGATTATGCATGTCCGTATAGAACCTATCTAAATGTTTTATGAACACTTTAAGAGTGAAGTGTTAATGACTATGATATGTTGTTGTGTTGTTGAAATGATATTCTCATATACACACTTATGTATGAATATGATATGAGATGAAAGGTTCTCTCACATAGAATGATTCTAGTTTGAAAGGCTTGCTCACCTAAAATGAATCAAAGCATGTTAGACTAGAATAGCTTGAGGTTGTGACACAAAATCGCTTCATGAATAGCTTCACTTGGTAAGACAAGACCATTTCATGGTAGCTTGAGTAGGAGACCTCATGGTAGCCTTGGATTGAGAAATCATACCCTTCCTAAGGTTAGCTTGCTTTAGTATCATATTATGCTTGCATGGTAGCATGACTTGGTTAGGCCAAACCATTTCATTGGTAGCTAGGATGGAGCAATAGTACCCTTCCTTGTGTAACTTGGACTTGCATGATAGTATGCTTTCCATGGTAGCTGGGTTTAGCATAATGTAGTTATGTTAGCAAGATGATTAGCTTTGTCTAGCCTAGTATAGTGCTATTCCTTGGTATCCTAGAAATGATAACTAGTAATCATTTATGTATGATGGCCTATAGTTGTACTTAGTATGGATTGGATTATGGCATCGTATCCATGCATTGCACAAGTATGACTTGAAGCTACTTATGAAGTGTTTCTTTTATATGTTGTATGCATAACTTGGATTGTTACTGTAGTTGCTTTCCTTGATATGGTTGACTAAAGGTGAATATTCCCTTGTCTATGAGAAGTGAGCTAAGGATGAGATCCAAAGATGGTAAGTATGATTATGATAGCCTAAAAGTGGTACTTAGCATAGGTGAGATTATGGGGTCTTATCCATGCATTTCACAAGTATGCTTTGAGGTTGCTTGAGAAATAGTTCTCTTACATTATGAAGATTTAAGTATTGGCTATACTTATGAATTTGATATATCTCTTATGGTTATGGATTATGCATTATGTTGACTAATGCTTATATTATGTCTATATTGGAGATTATGCTGATGATTATGTTGTTATGCTCTTATGATGTTATGTTAGCTATCATATTTAGTACATTTTGTACTAACGTATAGTCTTGCCTACATTCTTATCAAATGTAGGGTCCGTCGATCTTGAATTCCATCCCCGTGGCTAGATTCTTAGTAGAAGCAAGGAGTTGAAGATTTGATGAGTCCTCATAGCATCGAGGATTTTCCCACCTTTCTCTTATGTTTAGAACTATTGTATAGGTTGTGTCCCAAGAGTTATTCAAAGTTGTTTTAGATGGTTTGAGACAATGTTAAAGACTTCTACTTCATTTTATGAGTTTGATTGTATTGGAAAAATGTTTTAAATTTCCGCACTTTTCTATTATCTTATGTTATGATATGCTAAGAGGCTTGTATGAGACCCCTTCGGGTTTAGTACACCTTGTTACATCTAGGGTGTACCCTGGGTCATGACAAACTTTGTAATCACAACACAAAGTTTAGAATGGTTTCTAGGATGTCTCAAACCACGTCTAGTAGAGTCTTGTACATAAGTGTGAAGTGTGCCACATTTATGAATTAGAATCTATTAGATTCTTAGGAAACTTCACTTCTTCATTCTCTAAGTCGTGCCATAGAGTTTAACTCTATTAGGTCTTTCTCCTAATCCGTGCCCTATGGTTTTCAGGATATGACTACTACAAGGGCTAATGCTAGAATTAATGAGGGAGACAATGTGGAGCAAGAGGTTCATCTCCAAGCTCCAATTGACCCTATAGGGGAGAATGTGACTAATGCGGAGTTTAGGTCAGCTATCCAAATGTTGGCTCAAGCCGTGACGGCTCAAGTCAATAGAGAGGTTGTAGCTCCAGTGTATCCTAATGTGAATTTGGTGGCTTCAAGAGTTAGGGATTTTGCTAGAATGAACCCTCCTGAATTTTATGGCTCCAAAGTGGAAGAGGATCCTAAAGGGTTTATAGATGAGGTTTATAAGGTACTTTCTATCATAGGGGTGACTTCGGTAGAAAAAGTGGAGCTAGCCGCTTACCAATTGAAAGATGTTGCTCAAGTGTGGTATGAATAATGGAAGGATGGGAGGCCAATAGGAGTAGGTCCCATAGAGTGGGAAGTGTTCAAACTAGCGTTTCTTTATAGACTCTTTCCTTGAGAGTTGAGGGAAACTAAGGTGGAAGAGTTCATAAAACTTAGGCAAAGTAGCATGAGTGTTAAGGAGTATGCCTTGAAATTTACCTAACTATCCAAGTATGCTCCAACTATAGTGGCGGATTCGAGGGATAAAATGAGTAGGTTTTTGATGGGCGTGTCCGATATGGTAGCAGAAGAATGTCGTACGATAATGCTCCATCATGATATGGATATCTCACGTCTTATTGTGTATGCCCAACAAATTGAGGAGTCAAAGCTCAAAAAAGAGAAATCTAGGGAGAAAAAGAGGTCTATAATGGATAATGATAAGTCCTTTCATGATGGGTCCGATGGACATGGTCGTTCTAAGAATTGACAAAGGTTTTCTGGATAAGGTTATTCTAATGCTTCTAATTATAAGGAGGATAGGGTGTCTAACCCTATGCCATAAGGAATTAGTAATGAGTCCCTATGGCCTACTTGTGCTAGGTGTGGAAAGATACATGAGGGTAGATATTTAGCCGGCAAAGAGAGTTGCTTTAGTTGTGGTGAATATGGTCACAAAATGAAGAATTGTCCAAAGGCAAAGGCAATAAGAAGAGAGGGTAAGCAAGTTCATCCTAATGGTTCCGGTATGTGTTTTGTGCTTATTTAGATTCCGGTATAGTTTGTCTTTTGTGACTTGATATGCTAGACTTTGATGTTGTCTTTAATATGAATGGGCTTCATTGTTGTTATAGTTGTATTGATAGTAGAATCCTTCTTGATCATTATTAGTTTTGACGTATGTTGAAAGATTTGATGAGTAGAGTGTTTATATAATACCTAGATGTAGTAATTAGTAAACTCCAATAAAAGGGTGGTAGTGGTATAGTTCACCATGGTTTAGAGTCATCTTGTGTGATGAATGTGAAAGCTTAGTGATAACTTAATCCGACCTTAGTTGAATTGAAATGAAATGTGCTTAGAAAGTCTGTTTAGGCTTGCTTCCAAGAGGGAGATGATGTGCTTAGTTAGCAAGGTAGTTGAGTGTTCCTAATGTTTATGAGTTGGGTTTTCTTGAATCTCTCACCTTAGAGAGGTGTAATGAGTTAAGAAGTTTAGTCCCCGTTTTTTAGACCCATATGAGCCCTTGAGATGATAAGTTCCTCTTTGTTTGTATTATGTTTTGGATTCATATGTGTTTAGATGTTTTACCATGATTTCCTTATGTTATGTATGTTCATGAAAGCTTGTGTTTAATGGTTTATATAATAGATTTTCCTCATGTTGTAATGCATTAGTATGAGTTGCATATAGACTTCATGAGATGAATAGATGAACATGATTTAGCTTGGAGTTGAAAGTTCCTCCTTGAATGTATGCCATAAGTATAGATTGCGTATAGGCCCCATGAATTTTGTTGAGCATGTTTTAGCTTGGAGATGGTAGTTCCTCCTTGGACATGATTAGTTAAGGGATTTCGTGCATAATGGGTTGTTAGATGTAGTTCCTACCTTCCATGTGATGCATTGCGTATATGTAGCTTGGAGTTGATGTTTTCCTCCTTTGTCGTGTGCATTTAGATGTGTTGCATGCATAATGGGCAGCTAGTCTAGAGTTGTTTCCTTTAGGAGGTGCCTAGAATGTCATTTGAGGACAAATGTCCACAAGGGGGAGATATTGTAACACCCCATACTCTAGTAGGCCACCAAAGGATAAGTGTAGGTGCAATAAGTCTAGACTAGAGGGCAAGAGCCAAGGCAAAGGGGCAAGGCCCAAGGCTACCCCAACCTAGGCAAGCACTGCCTCATCTTCATGACCACCACCACAGCCAGTGGTGAGGACCACGGCTCGTGCAGTGGTCCATGGAGTTTGTGCAGTAGCTCCCTAAGGGCTGCCTAAAGTTGGCTCATCACGACAAGCCACATCACGGTCAGTGGTGAAGACCACAACCCGTGGGAAGGCTCGTCGTCATGTCTTGAACTTTTAAAGGCCAAGCCAAGTAGCCTAGATACTGTTCCAAGGACCATGAGCAGGACCACGGTCAGTGGTGAGGACCACAGTGTGAGGACCACGACTCGTGGTACCTCTCGTGAAGCCTACATAGTAGGCTGCCAAGTGGAGGATATTTTGGGAAATTCGAAATCAAGTTAGCATTAAGTGAGGTCATTTTGTATGGTCCTAATACACCTATATAAGTTATTTTAACCCTTTAACCTCCCCAATTAAGTCATTATTTATCAAGACCCAAATGAAATCCCGAAAAGCTCTCCTCTCAAATATTTCTCTCTGAAGGAGGAGGAGGAGGAAGGAGGAGGAGGAGGAGGAGGAAGAAGAAGAAGAAGAAGGTTCAAGCTAGGTCAAATCCTCCAATCTTCCAAGCTTTTTTGAGGGCTTTATATTCAAAGTATGATAGCTTATTAATCCATGGATTATTCCATCCATTGTGCCCCCCTAGAATTCCCCTAAGTTGATGAATAATTCCCCAATTCAAGTTAGGGTTTCTTCAAATATTGTGGGTATTGTTGTATGTTAATCCAATTGAGTGGATAATGGTTGTTTATGATGGAATTAGTATCATATCATGTTTTTAAGATGAAATTACATGTTTACATGTCTAACCCATGTTTAGAGAGATGAAATTAATGTAAGTGGGTTTTATGTCTTGAAAGGGGAAATTGAGGATTTAGAGGTAATCTTCTAAGATTGATGATATGTATAGTAGATTGCTTAATATTAGGGCATATCGATACGAATTGAATGAGGTTAAATTATACATGATGATCTATGACTAGTATCGATTGAGATTGGGGCCATATGATGAATTATGACTAGAATTGCTTAAGAGTAAAGCATGTATGAGAAATTATGAGTAGACTTGTCTTAAGAGCTAGGCACGTATGATTATTATGAGATGTAATACTTTGAGGGCAAAGCATAATTGATGACTTATGATTATTAGGGCTTTTAGAGTAAAGCTTGTAGGATGAACTATGAATGTTAGGGCTTTGAGAAGTAAAGCTAATATGCATGTTGATTTGAATATTCTATATTATTGTGGAAGGACTTTACCCACATGACCTAGATTATGAGTATATGAGATTATGCATGTCCTTATAGAACGTATGCAAATGCTTTATGAATAGTTTGAGAGTGAAGTGTTAATGACTATGATATGTTGTTGTGTTTTTGAAAGGATATTCTCATATACACATTTATGCATGAACATGATATGAGGTGAAAGGTTCTCTCACATAGAATGATTTTAGGTTGAAAGGCTTGCTCACCTTAAATGAATCAAAGCATGTTAGGCTAGAATAGCTTGAGGTTGTAACACAAGATCCCTTCATGAATAACTTGACTTGGTAAGACAAGACCATTACATGGTATCTTGAGTAGGCGACCTCGTGGTAGCCTTGGATTGAGAAATCATACCCTTCCTAAGGTTAGCTTGCACTAGTATCATAGTATGCTTGCATAGTATCATGACTTGGTTAGGCCAAACCATTTCATTGGTAGCTAGGATGAAGCAATAATACCCTTCCTTGTGTAGCTTGGAATTGAATGATAGTATGCTTTCCATGGTAGCTTGGTATATCATAATGTAGTTATGTTAGCAAGATGATTAGCTTGGTCTAGCCTAGTATAGTTCTATTCCTTGGTAGCCTACAAATGATGAATAGTAATTATTTATGTATGATGGCCTAAAGTGGTACTTAGTATGAGTGGAATTATGGGGTCTTATACATGCATTGCACAAGTATGACTTGAATCTACTTATGAAGTGTTTCTCTTATATGTTGTATGCTTAGCTTGGATTGTTGTTATAGTTGATTTCCTTGATATGGTTGACTAAAGGTGGAGATTCCCTTGTCGATGAGAAGTAAGGTAAGGATGAGATCCAAATATGTTTAGTATGATTATGATGGCCTAAAAGTGGTACTTAGCATGAGTGAGAATATGGGGTCTTATCCATGCATTTCACAAGTATGCTTTGAGGTTGCTTGAGAAATAGTTCTTTTATGTTATGAAGATTTAAGTATTGGCTATGCTTATGAATATGATGTATCTCTTATGATTATGATTATGTTGTTATGCTCTTATGATATTATGTTAGCTATCATATTTAGTACATTTTGTACTATCGCATACTCTTGCCTATATTCTTATCAAATGTAGGGTCCGGCAATCTTGAGTTGCATCCCCGTGGCTAGGTTCTTAGTAGAAGCAAGGAATTGAACATTTGGTGAGTCGTCATAGCATCAAGGATTTTCCCACTTTTCTTTTATGTTTAGATCTATTGTATGGGTTGTGTCCCAAGAGTTATTCAAAGTTGTTTTAGATGGTTTGAGACAATGTTAAAGAATTCCGCTTCGTTTTATGAGACTTCAACTGTATTGGAAAAATGTTTTTAAATTTCCGCACTTTTTTATTATCTTATGTTATGATATGCTAAGGGTCCTGTATGAGACCCCTTCGGGGTTGAGTACGACTTGTTACATCTAGGGTGTACCCCTCGGTCATGACATTGACATTTTCCAAAAATTAAATTGGTTGATACGACTTCCTTTCTACGGCCCGTAATACTTTCTATGGTGCGTAGGTTGGACTCATAAATCACCACAATAGTGCCAAAAATGCAATTTTCCCTTTTCAATTCAACGTCTAATTTCTGATGTGTTACACAAATGAAGCCAAAATCGACAAGAAAACTATATCACGCTGATGAGCTCGCAATGTAGAGCAACTTCTACTAAACTTTCACCTTGAATGAATCGCCACCCATCAAGGATTTAGTAGCTTGGTTTCTGATTTTTGTGAGTTTTTAGATTATTTCTTAGGAAAATAATATGAAGAAGATGGATATATATATATAAAGAATTACCGACTTAGGGGTTGGGGGTGTAATCACCCTCTATGTTATTTTTGTAGTATTGCCGACTTTTCTTTATTTAGAGCATTCCTATAAAGATCCCAAGTCATTTATGACTTGTTAGGAATGAAATTTCAGTTACCTGGTCGTTCATCTGGATTTTGTGCAAGTTTCTGTGTTTTAGAGCTTTCAAAACTTGAACGGTTGACTCCAGTCATACGTTTAGGAAGACGACCTCATAATGTAATTCTGACAGTTTCGTTATCTCCACGACATCAAGTTTGGTCTAGAAGGACCTTTGTAACACCTCAGATTAGAGAAAGGCTAGAAAGGGGTTAAGCGAGCAGGTCAAGAACCCAAAAGTGGACCTGGAACCCTCTACGGAGCCCTAGACGAGCCGTGAAGGGGACCATGGTCTGTTAAGGGGCTCGGGTAAGTTTCCAGAACCTACCCCAGGCAGGTGTCACTCATAGGAATGCTCAGACAACTCGTGGTGATGTTAATAGACCGTCAAACGGGTTGTCAAGTGGCCTAATCAGGAGGGGTTTCTCCCCTAGTCACTATTAACAGCCACAAATGTCTAAACGGTCTGTGAAGCTCTACACGGACCGTGAAGTCTCCCGTGACGGAGACTTATCAGACTTAGAGTTTAGGGTCAACTTCAAAAATTATATCTTCAAGTACAAAATAGTGAAGCCTTGTCGAGCAGATCATATTCACCACCTGCTAGACGGGCCGTGCTGCTCTAGACAACCCTTGAAGTCACTTTGTCCTCTTTTAAGTCAGGGGCTTTAGGGTTGACCATCTCCAATTTCACTATTGATTTAGGGCTTGGTTCTCTAGACGGCCCTTGAAGTCACTTTAGGGCATTAGGGTGATCATCTCCAATTTCACTATTGATTTCAAGCTTTTCGCATCAAGGTATGATAGTATTCACCTATGAAGTCCTTTCCTTCATAGGGCTCCTAAATTATCCTATTTTCACAAGCTAGAATCTCCAATGGAAGTTAGGGTTTTTACTCAATCTCATGGGTTCTTTTCAGTTACGGTATTATTAATTGATTTATGTCGTTTTTCCATGAATTGAAGAAAATGTATGTTTCTAAGTTGAATCCCTATGAACCCATATAAAATCCATGTTTTCTAGAATTGATTATATAATGAAGCTTTTGAATCACGAAAGATGAGTTTATGAAGATATGTATGTTCTTTATGAAATTGATGAAAAATGATTTAAGTTGCTTTGAGAGTGAAACATCCATGTTGCTTTTGTGAAAGCATTTCTCACATACAAATGAAATCATGATTCAGAAAGGGTTTTTCACCTAAAGTTTTTTCTCAACTAAAATTAAATTCAAGATTTAGGAGATATTCTAATGACACCTAGCTTGGATGGGCTACTTGATGTAACTTCCATGGATGATAAGGCAAGTGATGATTACCCATGCCTCTTAATGATAAGACAAGTTAAGATAATTACTATTTTGTGGGATTTACGCTTAACACCGAGAGGATATTGAGATGGAAGCTCTCTTGTAGCTTGAAGTCAGGTTTCTAGTATCAATCTCCTTATCTCATACCTATGTGACCCCAGATTGTCTTAGATAGACATTAGCTAGTGGATCCACATAAGCTAGAAGTTTATGATATTACATTGGCAGGTAGAACACCCTTTTTCGGTGTGGGGTAGACACCAGATTCAATGTTAATAGTTCACATGGTCTCAATGTCGGTTAAAGGTAAATCTCCCACAAGAATGAACTAAGGTTACTTCTAAAAGTATCTCACAAATTTCTTAAATTTGTTAGCTTGCATTGACCATGTTTTATGATTTATGTCTTCTAACCCTTTTATCTCATGATTTAGCATGGTTATTGCATGTTAAGAAAAGATCTTTTTAGCATGATTTCATACTTTTATGCATTGTTATGATACTTGGTACATTTTTGTACTAATGCATACTCTTAACTAGATTCTTTTAAAAATGTAGGGTCCGACGCTTCAACTTTGCGTCCCCGTGCTAGAGATCACCTTAGTAGATATTAAAGATTGGTGAGTCCTCATGTTTCAAGAATCGAGCCTTTATTTCATATTGTCTTTACATTTCCAATTTGTATGTGATGTACAGGTTACGTCCCGATCACTCTTGATGTACTATATGGCTTTGAGACTATGTTAGACTTCCATTACAATTTATAAACTCTTATGTTTTGAAAATTTCATTTTAAATATCTTGATTTTCTATTATCTTATGTGATGTATGCTAAGTGCCTTGTGTAAGTCCTCTCGGGGTCCTAAATACCATGTTACACCTAGGGTATATTTTGGGTCATGACAAACTTGGTAATCAGAGCACAAAATGTTTAGGAAACTCCATTTCTTTCAATACTCTAAAGTTGTGCGATAGAGTTTAACTCTATAATGTCTATCTCCTAATCATTATCTGATGCTCTACAGGATATGGCCCCTCAAAGAGCTATATTATGAGGAATGTGAATGAGAATGTGGAACGAGAAACTCCTCCTAAAGCTCCTCAAGTTTCGATCAACCCTTTGGCCGAATAAGTGACTAATGAGAGTTTAGGACTACTTTTCAATTGTTGGCTCAAGCCAATAGGGAGGTTGTGGTCCTCGTGAACCCAAATGTGGGTACAACGACATTTATAATGAGGGAATTCACTAGAATGAATCCTCTAGAGTTTCATGGTTCTAAGGTTGAGAAAGATCATCAACAGTTCATTGGTGAAGTGTATAAGGTGTTGATGATCATGGGAGTGATGTTGTTGGAAAGGCGAAATTGGCCTCTTATCAACTTAAGGGTGTTTCTCAAATATCGTTCAATCAATGGAAATATGAGAGGGCTAAAGATGCAGGTCCTCTTGATTGGGAAAAGTTCAAGGTTTATTTACTTGATAGGTTCTTTCCTCTTGAGATGAGGGAGGTAAAGATACTTGAATTCATCAACCTTCATCAAGGAAACATGAGTGTTAAGGAATATGCTTTGAAGTTCACACAATTATCTAAGTATGATCCTACAATGATTGTCGATCCTGGGGAAAGAATGAGTAAGTTTGTTTCGGGTGTATCCGAAATGCTGGTTAAGGAATGTCGTACCACCATGCTTATCAATTATATAGACATTTCTCATCTTATATTTCATGCTCAACAAATAGAAGAGGAGAAACTTAGGGAAATATCTAGGGAGACAAAGAAGGCAAGGACCGGTGATGGTAACTTCTCACATTCAAGGTCCGATGGACATGGTCGTTCTAAATTCTGACAAAGGTCTTCGGATCAAGGTTTCTCCATTGATATCCTAAGTTAAACAAAGATAGGGTGTCTAACCTAAACCTCAAGGAGGGAATGGTGGTGGATCTTCATTGTCTACTTGTGCTAAGTGTAGAAGAAAGAAAGAGGTTAAATGTCTAGTTGGTTCTACTGCATGCTTTAGTTGTGGCAAGATGGATCATAAGATAAGGGATTGTCCTCAGTTTCTAAGAATGAAGGAGATAATCGTCGATGGTCTCAACCTTACCCTTCATCGGGTTCTAGTTGAAGTCAGAAGCAAAACTGATTCTATGCATTTCAGACTTGTCATGAACAAGAGGGTTCTCCCGATGTGGTTACCAATATGTTGAAAGTCTTCCAATTTGATGTTTATGCTTTACTTGACCCCGATTCTACCTTGTCTTTTGTGACACCATATTTGGCTATGAGGTTTGATATTCTTTCAGATGGGTTGTTAGATCCTTTCTCTGTATGTACTGCAGTTGGTGATTCTGTTGTGGCTAAGGGAGTCTACAGAAATTGTCCCGTCTCATCACCCCATAGAGTCACTCATGTTGACATGTAGAGCTTGATATGCAAGATTTTGATGTTATCCTTCCTATGGATTGGTTGCATTCATTTTATGCGTCTATTGATTGTAGAACATGAGTGGTCAAGTTCCAGTTTCCAAATGAACCCATCCTAGAGTGGGAAGGAGGAAATTTTATGTCAAAAGGTCGGTTTGTTTTTTGTCTTAAAGCTAGAAAGATGATTAATGAAACACCTACTCTCGAGTCGGTCCCCGTTGTAAATGAGTTTCTGGAGTGTTTCTAGATGATCAACCCTGTATTCCACCCGAAAGAGAAATAGACTTCAGCATTGACCTTCTCCTAGAGACGCAACCTATCTCTATTCCTCCTTATCATATGTATCCGGCAGAACTTAAGGAATTAAACAAGCAATTGAAAGATTTGTTGGATAAGGGTTTCATCCGACTAAGTATCTTTCCCTGGGGGTGCTCCAGTAAAGAAAGATGGTTCAATTTGTATGTGTATTGACTATTGGCAATTGAAAAAGGATACATATCCTTTCCCAAGGATACATTACTTGTTTGATCAACTTCAAGGAGCAAGTTACTTCTCTAAGATTGACCTTCGGTTGGGTTATCACCAATTGAGGGTGAAAGAAGATAACAGTCTAAAGACAGCTTTTCGAACTTGATATGGTCATTTTGAGTTTTTGGTAATGTTTTTTGGTTTGACTAATGCTCCGACTGCTTTAATGGATTTGTTGAATAGGGTGTTTAGACAATACATTAATATGTTTGTGATTGCTATCAATTATCAATTCAAGGAGTGCAGACGAGCATACCAATCATTTGAGGATTGTGTTGCAAATTCTCAAGGACAAAGAACTCTTTGCGAAGTTTAGCAAATGCGAGTTTTGGTTAAGGTCTGTAGCTTTTCTTGGTCATATTTTTGGCAAGGGCATTGAGGTAAATCCTAAGAAGACGGATGCGGTTAAGAGTTGGCCTAGAACTCTATCCCCTTCAGATATTAGAAGCTTTTTGGATTTGGTTGGTTACTATAAGAGGTTTGTTAAGGGTTTTTCTTCAATTGCTTCTCCATTGACGACATTGACCCAAAAGAAGGTTAAGTTCATATGGTCCAAAGCGTGTGAAAATATTTCCAAGAGTTAAAAGATAGACTTACTTCTGCTCAAGTGCTGAATTTACCGGAAGGAACATATGGATTTGTTGTTTATTTTTATGCCTTAAGAATTGGGCTAGGATGTTTCCTTATGAAAAATGGTAAAGTCATTGCCTACACTTCAAGGCAACCTAAGATTCGTCAAAAGAATTATCCTATCCATGACCTTGAACTAGCAGCAGTTGTGTTTGCTCTATATATTTGGAGGCATTATTTTTATGGTGTTCATGTTTAGTAATATGTGTTTAAATAGAAAGATTAAATCTTCACAAAATAAGGTGAGACAATGTAACACCTATAATTCAGAAGATGAGAAATTGCAGCTTTTCCAGGATCTGGTAAGGTTTCAGTATTTTCATACAGTTCACCAAGACAACCCCTTGTCCTATGCACAAGTCGTAGGTAGGTCTCATAAGTGATTCTCAGACTTAGTGGGATTTTAAGAGATTTTAGCTGGACCTATGAGGGTCATATATGGACCATAGGTTGACTGAAGGATTGTACATAGGTCCCGTTATTCTAAGGCCCAGAGAACAAGTCTCTGAACCCATCGATGGTCGACCAGGACGGTCAGTAGGTGGACCCATGGACCGTAGATCCACACCATTGACGGGGTCAACAATTATTTTAGAAGGACTTTTTGGTCTTTTTCTAATTATTCTAACCCAATACTATGTCTTTTTACCTTCTATTAGAAGCCCTATATAAACATTTTGAACCCCAAAATCTCCTAATTCAATTCATTCTCTTATATTTCTAAAAGAAGAACAAGTTCATCCTATCTAATATTTCTCTCTCTAGAAGCTTGAAGAACAAGACTAGGGTTTCAAGTCGAGTCTCCAATTCCACCATTGAATCCAAGTTTTTGGCACTAAGGTATGATAGTCTTCATCTATGGAGCCCTTTCCTCCATTGAGTTCCTAAATTTCCCAATTTTGAAGTTAAAAATTCCCAATTGAAGTTAGGTTTTTTTCCTATGTTATGGGTTCCTTTCAATATTGATATAATTGATTGTTTTATGTTTTATTAAGCATGAGTTGAGATAATTTCATGCTTTTAAGATGAATCCCCATGAGCCCATGCTTGATCCATATTTTCTAGATTATGATCATTAATGAGTTTTGAACTATGAAAGAGGATTTTATGAAGATATGCATGTTCTTATGACATTGATGAAATATGCTGCTTTGAGAGTAAAGCCTAAATGATGTTGTTGATTGTTGTGAAAGGATTTCTCACATAATTACTCAATACATGAATGTGAAAGGTTTTCTTACATAAAGGATTCTAAGGTTGAAAGGTCTTCTCACCTAAAATGAATCAACATTAAGGAGCTATTCTAATGATAAGACAAGAGGCGATTACCCATGTCCTCTAATGTTAAGAAAAGAGGCGATTACTCATATCCCCATAGTCATAGACAAGAGGCAATTGTAACGACCCGAGAGCACCCCCTAGCCGTTACCGGCGTATTCGACCTCTCGGAGGTCTTATACAAGCCCTTAGCATTCGTCATAGCATTTATCATAAAAAAATAGCGGAAAATTTAAAACTTTTTCATAACATAACACAAGACTTACAAGTCACCTCATTTAAACCTTTAATACAAAATCGGAGTACTACGTCTCAAGGTAGCCATCTTAAACACGACTACAACACAAGAGGGACACAGCCCTTACAATACAAAAGAAACTACTATCTAGTACATAGAACTTAAGGAAACTCTTTAACATAAAGGTCCTTGAATCTTTAAGGACACACCCGAACTTGGGAATAGTAAGTCAAGCTCCTCACTTCTAGGAAAGGCCCTTTAGCCACCACCACCTACACTTGGTGTAAAAAGATGAAGAAGAATGGTGTTAGTACAAGAATGCACTAAGTATGATAACGATGCAAAACATTCTTTTAAAAGGACTTTTTGTTGGAAACTATGCATCATGCCTTTTTAGAGAAACTTCAAGAACATTTAGTACATTAGGCACAATATAAACCACATACATCATCATACACATGGAAACCATTCATAATTGCACATAGGGCCACTTATAACATTTTAGGCACATTCAATGCATACAATACATCCTCTTTATCTTAACTCCTTTCCTCAAGCAACCCTTAGGGAATACTTGGTGCAAAGTATCGCCTTAAGGTTACCAAAGGTGAAATTACATATAGCCTTCATCAATCCAACCACATATATTCATAGAGTGATAAGCACACCATAAGGCATAGTCTTCACATAGGAACCATCACCTAAGACAACCCCCAAGTCACACTAGTGCAATGTGCAAGTAGCATCCCATAATACTACT
>JAJOOH010021035.1:0-11499 GCA_029582605.1 Solanum gracilifrons | reverse complement strand
ATATCCTTCCCGTCAAACTATTGGGCCATACCTACCATTCTATAGTTAAAGGAAGTATCCATGTGTGTGTTAAATGCCACATGTGCACGCCAAACAGACCCCACCTCCACATAGACGACTACGAAAAAAGGGTTAGAACTATCCTTAAACTATTTGAAATAGCTTAAATATACCCTTAAACTATTTGAAATAGCTTAAATATACCCTTAAACTATATTTCGACTCAAAAATGCCCTTTTCGTCTAACTATTGGACCACACTTGCCTTTCTATTTAACAAAACATCTATGTGTGTGGTAAAATGCCACATGGACTCCACATGTGCACAACAAACACACCCCACCTCCACAAAGAAGTATTGATCGCAATATGTATTAAAAAGTATCATGCATATATTATAAATATATTATAAATGAATTATCAAAATTATTTTGATTGGTATCACTAAGAAGGGATATGTCAGCAATTTTTATTATAAATGTATTGTTTATGAGTTTAATTCAATTTTAATATAATTATGAAACAAATATAATTCAATTTTAATACAATTGAGAGACAGTTTCGAAAACTCCCTTCAAGCTTTAATCTAACATTTCTCCTAAAATCAATGCTAAACTTAACCAATCTTTCTTAAAATTAAGATATAAACTCCAAACGTTATTTTCAATTATTTGGAAGAACAACTAATCCAAACTAATCACAAATTTGTAAAACTCAAATAATGAATTTAAAGCTTGAAGCTTTATAATGACCATCAATAGTGAACCCTTGTTGCTGTAATTTTAGAGATTTGGAATCTCTGATAGTGCACACGATTTTTGGGTCTTTTTTTTTTTGGATGAAAATTTTGAAGAAGAGAAGGAGAAATTATAGAAAAAATGGCAGAGAAAGAAAGGCGGATAAATAGAGAAGATGGGTCCTTTGGACTGTTGTACAATTTTAATTCTAAAAAAATTTATATTCTGTTAAGAAAATTCTATTGCCATAAATGGTAAATATTTTTTTAATATAATATGCCTAAGTGATTTACCCTTTAAATAAAGATGCTTTGGATTTTTTTTGAAAAAGAAAAACCTATTTTTTCAAACCTTTTAAGGTAGTATTTCAAATACATATTACCTTTATATTAAGAGTTTCAAAATCACTATGCACGAGGGTTTTTTTTTTTTCTCTTTAGTATATCATATTTTATTTTAATTATACGTGTGTTGGTTGATAATTCCGTTTACTTATACAAGCGGAAGAAAAAAGAAAAGAAAAGGACTAACAAAGGAAAAGTTTCCAAAACCAATTATAGGAAAAAGTTGTGGTAATCCTTTTTCAATAAGAACAATGACTTTTTATTTATTCTATATAACTCGCACAAACAAAATACATTCAAGTTTGGCCTATAAGAAAGAGATAAATAAATATCTGAAACGACACAAAAAATTCAAATCCATAAAGGAGAAGGGCCGGTGGGGCATTTGGGAAAGTGGTTTGGTGTATAAGGTTTTAGCTTATTAATTTGATGGATAATAAAAGTTCTCACTATGGTAGTAGTGACATTCTTCCTTCTCTTGGCGCCCATAGTAATTGCAAAATTAAGCTCCGTTGTTACATCATCTCTCCCTCTAATCCCGTTTACAGGGCTTGGGATGCAATTTTGTTGCTTCTTTGTTTTCTACACAGCATGGGCGTCACCTTTTCAGTTTGGATTTCTAGAAAGACCTCAAGGACTTATTGCTATCTTAGATAACATAACAAATGTTTTTTTTGGCATTGACATTTTCCTCACATTAATCTTTGTTGCATATCTTGATAAATCAACTTACACTATGACTGATGACCCAAAGTGCATTGCTTTAAGGTATGTAAAATCCGGGTTTATATTTGATTTGATATCCACCATACCTTTGAAAGCATTGCCTCAAATCTCAATCATATGGATACTTGAGTATGTTTCGTCTATGGCGTCTTAGAAGAGTTAGTGTTATGTTTGCTGGATTGGAGAAAAACAGCAAGTTCAGTTACTTTGGAGTTCGAGTAGTCAAGCTTATATGTGTCACTCTTTTTGCTGTTCATTCTGCTGGCAGCTTCTACTACTTTCTTGCTGCGCGGAAAAAAGATAGTAGGGAAACATGGATTGCACTAGGGAATTTGCATGATATGAGTAGGAGAAGGAATATCTGGGATCTCTATGTATTGGTCTATTACAACAACTGGATATGGGGATTTGCACGCGTTTGCTACAGAGGAAATGATATTCTCCATGATGTACATGCTATTCGACCTCGGGTTGACTGCATATATTATTGGAAACATGACCAACTTGGTTGTCCATGGAATCAGTAAGACACAGAAATTTAGGGATGATATTCAAGCTGCCTCAAGCTTTGCACAAAGGAATAAGCTGCCTGTTCGACTTGAAGAACAGATGCTAGATCACTTGTCTATGATGTACAGAACAGATTCGGAAGGTCTGCAGCAGCAAGGAACTCTTGAAACACTACCCAAAGCTATTCGATCTGTCATTTCACATCATCTATTCTATCCACTGGTGGATAAGGCCTACTTATTCCACGGGGTATCAAATGACTTGCTTTTTCAACTGGTTTCTGAGATGAAGGCCGAGTATATCCCTCCAAAAGAGGATGTCATTTTGCAAAATGAAGCACCTACAGATCTGTACATTCTGGTTACTGGAGCAGTGGAACTTATATCACACAGGAACAGAATGGATCAGGTAGTTGGCCAGTTAAAGACGGGGGTCTTTGTGGAGAAGTTGGTGTCCTATGCTGTAAGCCTCAACTTTTTAATGTTCGAACCAAAAGAATATCCCAACTGCTACGCTTGGATTGTACTTCATTTTTCAACATCATTAAAGAAAATATAGGAGACGGGATAATAATCATGAATAATCTCCTTCAGCATTGGAAAGAGCAAACGGACCCAATGATGAAAACAGTATTAGCAGATATAGAACATATGCTGGCTCAAGGAATAATAGACATGCCTCTTAGCTTATGTTTTGCAGCAAAAAGAGGCGATGATCTTTTGTTGAGCCAACTGCTAAAAAAGGGTATGTATGCTAATGAATCTGATAGCAATGGACGTACAGTTTTGCATTTAGCAGCTTCATAAGGAAGTGTTGAATGTATTCTTCTACTACTCGACTTTGGAGCAGATCCAACTAGAATAGATTCTGAAGGAAATGTTCCATTGTGGGATGCAATGGTGGGGAAGCATGAAGCTGAGATAAAATTGCTTGTGGACAATGGTGCAACGATATCGTCAGGAGACGTAGCTCAGTTTGCTTGCTTTGCAGTGGAGCAAGGCAGACTAGACTTGCTTAAGGAGATCATCAATTATCGAGGTGATGTCACCCTTCTTAACAGCCTAAGCACGACAGCAGTGCACAGTGCTATTTCTGAGGAGAATGTGGAAATAGTTAAATTCCTGATGGAACAAGCAACTGACGTTGATAAACCAGACGTTCACAGTTGGACACCAAGAGCATTGGCAGAATATCAGGACTACAAAGAGATAAAGGAGCTTTTCAACTTGATGCAACCAACTAGTAAAGAAACCAATGTCTGTCCTCCTGAGGCGCCTGGTGCTCCCTTCCTTACCAAATATCAGAGCGATCCCACGATTCATTTCTCCACTCCGGGAGAAACAACATCACCTAAAATTGACAATTCAAGAATTCCAGACAGAATAGCCATCGGTTGTTTAGAGAAAGCTCATATGCGTAGAAGGGTTGTGCTTTTGCCGGATTCCATTCAAGAGCTACTTGATATCGGTGCTGAGAAATATGACATCTCTCTCGCGAAAGTACTAACTGAAGATGGAGCACTTATTGAGGGCATTGCTGTGATAGAGATGGAGATCATCTAGTTCTTGCTACTTCAGAAAATTAAACACAGCTCAATTGTACATACTTCAGAAATGAATCTGATTAATCTGTAAATTTTGTGCTCATCATTTTGAAAATGAGATAGGAAGCATATTACCCCCAAAGTGGTACTTCTCGACGTGAATCCAAAACAGTTGAACCGCATAATGGTACCAACACTGGGTGGGAAATTCAAAAAGAAAAATGTATTTAGTAGGTTGATGTAAACTGAATTCTGAAAATTCTTTATCTTTAACACTGCATTCTGATATACAAATATACAATATTGTTTCTTTTAAAATATAACATGAATTATTGCCTAAAGGTCTGTGTAGGAGCCAAAGTGATGAGTTCCAGTCCAACTCTAATAAGGTATGATGTCCGGGTCAACTTAATACACACCTCGACTAATTCTATGGAATACTTAGAGCTTTATTTACACAGAAAACCTAATACTGCAGGATACATAGAAAATACTAACTGCTGGCAGGTCATATTATACAAGATTACAAGGGAGAGAAGAAAACAAAATCTTCTAATGAATGCATAGCTATCTGCAATAAACTGCATGGTATTAGTTCGACGACTTGACACCTAATATTTTAGAGAGCTCTTTTATTAAAGGCTTCTCTTTAATGTCTTCATTTTTCTCTAAATGCCATTTTTTCGACTTCTCTTCAGCCTGAGAATAAAGGCTGAACGATGTCCTTCCCTTTCGTCCGGATATCACATGCACATTCTACTCTCTATAGTTCCAAGGTGCATCAGCTTTAATTCTGTTCCTGTTGCTCAATTTCTGCATCCTGTAGGTATAGTCTTGCAGCATGGATCAATATGCCCGGTAAATGGAGGAAGACGGTGACTGTGCAGTTGACGAAGTTAATATCTCCTAAGTTAGCATCATACAATATCTCTTGGCTATATATCACAAGGTACCTCATGAATAATGTCTGCGCAAGGTGCATCTATCGCAAGCAGTATTCAAGTCACTTATATTATTCATTCATTAGACAGAGGCTACTTCAAAACTAGAATAAACAAGTTCAAAAAATGACTGTGATCACATTGTATGCATACATGATACAACTGCTTACGTTTATCGCCCAATGAATTGTGTGGATGCTGTCCAAGACAACAAAACCAAAGGTGGACAACATTATGACGAAACAATATTTCATGCAACCAAGGTAGATTTTTCTCCTTTTCCTTGTTCTGATGATTCTATACAAGAAACTTCCACAACCAGTTGTTGTACCTGCCAAAAGTCGGAGAACATAGCTGGAGAACAACCATGGAATGTCAAGATTTATCAAAATATTCTTCAAATAAGGAAGAACAGAGAATAACAAGGGCTAATCAACTACACATACAGAAGGAGCAGAGTAGTAACAGAGCAAGCAAATGTGGTAACAACATAAAAATTAGCCAAGAATGCACAAATTCTAGTAGCCACTTTTAGCAAACTGCACAAGAATGATATAAATCGCGATGGAGAGCAGCACTTGTCTTGAGAAAGAGAGCAGCTCATTCTTGCGCAAAAATTAGGATTTCCGGTAAATCTAGTGATTATTAAGGATCACAAGTATATATACAATCTCTCTTTGTACACAATTGAAACTACAAAAAACAGGTTCTTGATAATATGACATGACAAGAAACCAGTAAAACAGAAAACACAGAAAACTTGATCAACAACAGATATCTAGACATTGCTTAGCATCATTTGAGTCTTACCGTTGCTTGATTTTGAAGAGATAATTTGTAAAAGCGTTAACAGAAGCACCGAATAAACAGGCAGCCAACATCAAGAGTAAGACCTTCGTCTTCTGCATAAGACAGAAGATTTACGTTATTAGAAGCTACTTCAAGAATAATTCAACAAAATTTACGAGTCATTGATCACGTACCACGCTCCCTGGTGGAGTATAGTAAATCAAGATTAAACTTGCTACATAAGGAAGGACTGTGAATTTCCCCCCGGCTACTGAAATCCATCGTACGTACGATCCAAAAGTAGAGCTCAACATGGCACAGAAGAGAGTAAGATACACCTATTCAGCAAAAACCAATCAATCACAGGAAAAGGGGAAATCCAATACTTAGAGGCAGAAGCAAAAATGTGTTCAATTTCTATACTACCTTCATACTTTCAAGAATTTAAGTTCATAATTTTCGATCTTTATAAAACCAAAGGCTGTAAAATTCAACTCAAAAGCAACTTTCAACACTGAATATGGAGCAAGGCTTCCGTAGCAAACTCGCTACTAAAAAACAACTTGGGGATTTTATCACTTACTGTATAAGCAAGTACAAAAAAAGGGCAAACATCAAAATTTTCTGAGAATATCGAAATTCATGTATCCTGAAAAAAGAACCTGACTATCTTATCGCCATTTCCACGAAAATCTTCGCGAAATTCATGAATCATGACGATATAAGAATTGGGGATTTTAGCACGATCATCTTGTGATCGGCTATTACGTATGACTAAACCAGATTACAATAAAGAAAAATCTGAGAATAATTTCATGAATTACAACATTTTTATTTCTTACGAAGCAAAGAAAAATGAAAATTCATGTAGTATGTACCTTCTTCAAGCTTGTATGAACTTCAACGGGAAGTTCATCCAAATTCATCATATCATCTCTGTTCCAATTCCTTCATGTAGTATGTACCTTCTTCAAGCTTGTATGAACTTCAACGGGAATTTCATCCACATTCATCATATCATCTCTGTTCCAATTCCTTACGAAGTAAGATTTCACATCACTCATCACGTCGTCTCTCCAATTCCTTCTGAAATAAGATTACACATTATTCATCATTTTGTCTCTGTTCCAATCCCTTCTGAAGTAAGATTTCACATCATTCATCCTATTCCTTTCGAAGCAAGATTTCACACCATTCATGGCCTCAATTTTTCGATTTTTTTTTTTTTGCAGAGAGAATGGAAAATGAGGAAGGTAAGCTCTGTTTACTCTGCTGAGTTCGTTACCAACTATTACCCCTGACCGTTATTTCTTAAAGGATATTTACGGTTTTCTCTTTCAGTTTATAGGCTGTCTTGAGGATAAGACGGGTAATTTCGTCACAAGAATCTCCAGGCTCAGCTCGTTGGCAGGAATGTTTTAGAAATTAACATTAAGTAGGGAATTTCGTTTCTATTTTTTTCCTCCTCTTTTGATTTTTGTAAATTAATCGCATTGCGTAAAAAAAAGAAGTTTTTTTTTTTAAGAAACATCTATTAATATGAGTAGTTTATCATAATGTTCATATTGATTGATGTACAGTTGTATTACCCTTAGGACTTGAGAAATGATTTGAAAAATATGTAGTTCATGTTGATGGTAAAATAGAAAGAAAAAAAAAATCTTGATATGTTAAAAGTGATTTGTAAAAGAGAAAATTTATTTGAAATAGTAGACGAGGAAAAGTGAACAAATGGAGTACTATTTTAGACCATCTATTTTTAAGGGTAACTTGCAAAATTCCTACTATAAGATAATTATTTTGATTCACGCTAGTTTGTAACATGAGAAAATGAATAAAATGTGTCAATTAAGTCATGTTACTGGTTCAGACGACTCCTCTATATATCTCCAGTACGGGCTAATATGGATCTTCATGATATGTAATCATGTTTCACACCCGGCAAGGTGTGAAATGACTTAATTGATTGGATTGAGATTACTCTACATGTGCTCACATGATGGTTTATGTTGATTATACTAATGAACTTTCACAATAACTAATCCATAACTAAGAACCTAAATGTAAAAATGTGTCAATGGACTCCTAATTCTCTTATTCCTTTCTATGATTCTGTTGAGCATCCTTTTTCTTTATTTACGTTCGTGTTTCATTATGTCATTTTATATATAGTTCTATTCCACATGTACTTATATTGCATATTTAAATGGACCCTAAGATTGGGGTCCGGATTGAAATTGATATGGATTGGATACAGTTTTGGGGTAGGTCAATTTTAGTTGGAAAAACTATAGAAATAGCAAATTACACTACATATTAAAGTAATATAGCTATGGTATACTTTATATATTTATTATGGATATATTTCATTATTAAATAGCAAATTCTATCCTACACTCATAATCAAGTTTTTTTCACCCCTTTTTACGCTTCACAATTCCCTAGTTCCCCACCTTCAAAGTTTCTCTTTCAATCTTTCCCACAAATCAACCATTTCTTCCCCACTAATCTCTGTACAATCACCGTCTCTTCCCCCCTAAATTCCTTACAATTAACGATCTTTGCATGATTTTCGGAGCTTATTTTTTATGGGTTTCAATTGAAGATTTTTTTCACCAATCCAATGATGAAAATCACTACTCCAAAGAGGGTTGTAGGCAATTGTTGTATCTATATGAATGTTTTATAATTTGAACAGGAGGAAGAAATTGAGGTTCATAATAATACTTTCAAATTCTTATACTATTAAATACTTATACATTTGAATACTTCTATTTGTATTAGGTGTCGTTGTCATTTGTACTTGACTATTAAAAATTGTTTAAAATGTTGAGTAGTAAATGTAAGTTTAGTTTCATATTTTTTTACAGTAGAATATTTGTACACTTGAATACTTTTCGAATTTGTATATAGTGAGATACTTATATATACTTGGATACTTCTATTGCATTTGGTGTCATTGCCACTTTTATTTGACTATTAACAGGTGTTTAAAATGTTGAGTAGCTAATGTTAGTAGTAATTAATGTAAGTGTAGTTTCATATTTTTATACCGTTAGAAAGATGGAGAAAATTAGAGAGTTTTATTGTTAAAACGGATGAGTGGATATGACGTGCCAGTAATCCTAGTTGCAAATTGAGGGGATTAAGGGGCTTAAATTAAGGGGCAAACAGTCGGTAGCAAAAGCTCCTTATGTAGAGGATTATAATTAGGGTTGTATCATTGTATTTAAAAAACGATATATACATTAAATACAGTGATTTTTATAGACATCAAAATTACATTTCAAACTTCAAAGATGAAACTGCTAAGCCATCAAATATGAAGAAACCTAGACTTCAATTGTCATAAGAAATGAACATATGAAGGAGTACGGCTGCTGTCTTATTTCAGACATAGTAATTGTCACTCCGAACCATATAATTGTAAATAAAAATTTTAATATATTAAGTACAAATAATATATCCAAAACCAATATGTAAAAAGAATTGTAGACAAGAATTCATAAACTAAAAATCCTGGTTCTGCTTCTGATAATAAACACTGCTCGTCACATCAGCAGACAGCAGACAACAAAGAAAACATGTATTTCCTCATGAGGAAATGTTCGATTTCTAACTCACAAAGTATGTGCTAAATGTTACAAATGAAATACATCTTTCTATGCTTTTCTTACACTATTCAAGCAAGTACTATACAAGTAAAAATGCACAAGTAGTACACATATCCAATGCTTAAACAGCATGGATCTGAATGAAATGTTAATTGCGCATGGGAGCAATATTTTGGTTTACTACCTTCCAGACATGAGGTTTATCATACCTTGATTTCCATAGAACGATCCAACATCCCAATCTTCTGTCGACGAAGAGAGTGTCATCAACGCAACAACTATTGATCTCATACTTGGTCTTATTAGGGGATTTTCATGGGTGCAAGCTTTGGCAAGCTGTGCCATCTGTGATTAGTGAAGAAATGGACTTTTTGTAAGAAGCAGAAAGAAACAACTGTTTTAGCTACTACCAATGCAAGTTTCATTAAAATCTTATTACCTTCCGGACTGAGTCAAGGGGATAGTCGTCTCCGAGTCTTGGGTCAATCAGTTGGCGAAGATCTTCATCAGGTTCTGGCTGATTAAGTACTTCTTCAAACTATGATAAACAAAGGCAAAAGAGGGATCAATTCTACGAAAAACTAGCATCAGAGTGTTATATAACTATAAATTGCCTATCAAAGTGAAGGAGGAAGAGACTAGTAAAAGGAATGAAGAGCAAACATATAGTCCTTTCGAAGAAATATGTAAAGAAATTTACCAAAGCAACAAGACCCTTTGATTCAGTTACAGAACCATTTGGCTTGACAATCGCTTCCTTGGCTGAAATTAGTTCATATAGGACAACACCAAAAGCATAAACATCAACTTTAGGAGAGACATCACCATACTGAGCATACCTGTAGAAAAGCAATGTGCAAATCTGTCACATGAGGCACTCAAAAGAAATGCTTTAATCAGAAAGCAACAACTTAAGCTTTGAGCAAGGCATTGAGAAAACCTTGGTTTATAATTAGAACTACCCTTTTCCTGACTGACTGTGCACTGATCACCGGTCATTTAACAGAAAACGGATACACCGACATAATTATGGAACAACTCTCAGAATAATATTAATGGATTCTCTTCTTCAAAGAAAAAAATAGGGTGAGGAACATCTCTGTTACTACTCTTAAGGTTTCAATTCAAAATGGGAAAACACTTACTCTGGAGGCATGTATCCAAATGTACCCACAAGTCGTGTTTGCAAAGATGAGCTTCCAACTTCAGTCAGTTTCGTTAAACCAAAATCTGCAACCTAAATCAGACGATTAACACGATTACAAAACAGCCTCCCACAATAGACAAACACAAAAGAGGTGTCCCTTGACAAACCTTTGCATGGAAGTTTTTGTCTATCAGAATATTTGCTGTTTTAATATCACGATGGATGTAAACTGGTACGGTATGTTCATGTATGTACTCAAGACCTCTAGCTGAATCTAGAGCAATTTGAACCCTCTTAGACCATGGCAATGGGTCCCTTCCTGGAGATAAATTGACCAGATTGAGTAAAAGTTCTTTAAGGAATTAACTATTACTGAAAGATTGTTAGTTATGAAATGTGATTTAATTCACATCAAAGATACCTGTACCACGTAGATGTTGGCCTATGTGGCCATTCTCAACGTATTCATATACAAGGAAGAGGGAACCTTCAACACAATAGCCTATCAAGCGCACCTGCACTCGATATCAATGAAACAATCAGTCTAGTATAAAGAAAAAGAAGAATTACACCATGTTTTGAGTTTCAATGGCCCTTCCGTTTAAGAATGTTGAAGACCCTGTCCAAACTACAAACCTCAATAACAAGTGTAACAAACCCCCTGGAATCTCTTAGTTGCAGCAACTATTGCACTTTCTTCAGGATATCAAATCAAGAAAGTGGATTTTAATCATCTCACAGTGGTCACATACCCTTCCTGAAGTGTGTCATTACCCGCACCAAAACAAGACCTCACTCATCATGTGATAACTTTATAACTATAAGTTTGTATCTAAGATTTTACTTTTCCCACCTTGTTCTTTTAGCTTTAGCGTAGTTTGCAGCACCCATTCCCTTCGAGGCCTTAATTCTCTTCAGAGCACTCTAGGTGCATTTAAAGCAATTTATTCAGTTGTAAATGAATGGCAGATTGTAACAACTAAGGTACTCTAAGTATAGGTAGGTTTCAAGGATCATAACAAACATTGAAGTGGCAGCCACTTGATTTATGCTTTATATTAGGATAGATGTCTCAAGCAGCAAGACTACCAAGCTAATGCAATCACTTGGCTTACGTAATTTATTTTGAACTAGTTCATTGAATTGATA
>JAJOOH010021034.1:0-14913 GCA_029582605.1 Solanum gracilifrons | reverse complement strand
TTATAAAAGAATAAAATAAAAAATATTTTTTTGAAATACAATTTTTTAATTTTTTTTTTGGGAGGGGGTGGTAGGTGGTTGGGGTAAGTGTGGACTAAAAAAATGAAAATTTAATTATTTTTTTCAAAAACAAATTTTAATTTTTTTTATGGAAAGCGGTGGTGGGACAGTCAGGAGTTGATCGGGGTAAAAAAATTGAAAAAATCTAACTTCGAACTATTTTTCAAAAATAAAATTTTAAGTTGTTAATTTATTTTTTGTTGGGGGGAGGGGCTAGTTTGGGTGTAGTAACAAAATAAATTGATTTTTTTTTAAAAAAGAAAATTTTAAATTTTTATTTTTTTGAATGGGGAGGGTCGGGGTATGGAGTGAGGTAAGGAAAACATTATTATTTGAGGAAAATAAGTTTATTTGAGAAATATTTTCTAAAATATTTAAGACAATCAAACATAAGAAAATTAAAAAAAATATTTTTTAAAATGAGAGATAAAATGAATTAAGTAAAAAAGAAAGTAAAGATATTAAAAGAGTAAAGTAAGTAAAAAAGAAAAGTCAAAGGTTGTTTTCTTTTTGTGGAGGGACATTTAGGTGGTTTTGGAGCCAAGAGCCAAAATGTTATTTCTGTCATTTTGTAGTGTCATACCAAGTCGTACCATTTAATTTTACTCTTTATAAAAAGGGATCACATATAAAATGAGACGGAGGGAGTAGTATTTTTTCAGAGGTATTTATTGTTGAAGGAATACTACCATCTCTCACTTCAAACGAGAAAGATGGTCCCACACGTCGTCGTACGGTTGTTTATTTTCCCACTTCTTTTTGTATATATATTTTGTTTTTTGTCTATTTCTATTTCTTTTTGTCCTTTCTTTAAGACCATACTGAAGTTAAGGGCATCTTCAAGGCATTTTGGCAATATTCTCTATTTTACTCGTCAAATATATAATATATTTAGCTAAAATCAACTTTAAGTTAATTATCTATTTTGCTCTCTAGAATCTTTTTCTCTTTTCTCAATAATATATTATTATTTCTATTTTATTTTTATTTTCTTATTTCACAATATAAATCATTTCTTCTTCGTTTTTTCAAACAATCCCTCTATATAATTTTCATGTAATATAAGATTTTATTCGTTTCAAATTCTTTAATTAATATTAAATTATATTTTAAAATTTTAAATAACATAAATTGCAGTAAATAATATATATTATATTATTAATGAACAATTCAAATGAAAGTGAATCATTAATAAATACAGTTACATAAATATTACATAAATACTCAACTTTCAAGATTATTAGTGAGTCTCATTAATGCTCTATTAATACATTATGAAGTTCAAAATGATTTTTTTTTCCTTTTAATGTCTAGCTACCAATTTTTGTTGTGTGACAAAAATAACAATTCTTTGGATCATACACCTTCGAATATTGGTGAATATTGAAACGACTTACCAGATTACTGAATTATTATTGTGATTTTTAAATTTATTATGTTATGTATTGTTTTGTTATCTTATGTTTAAATAATTATGTATTGTATTGTATTTTTAAATTAAAAAATTCCATCTTATTATTTAAAGTTTGTGTATTCTTCATAGTGAATAATAATAATAATTTTAATTTATATCACTTAAAGTGACGAAAAATGTTTTTAAAAAATAAAATATTATTAATTCTGGATGAAAGTAGTATATATTAAATAATATATTTTTTATATGTTATATACATTAAAAAAGATATACAAATATTAAATATTTAATTAATATATTAATTAAAAATATTATATAATAAAAATAATAATAAAATATTCAAAAAGAAAAATAGTAGTAGTTCTATCTACTATAAATGGAGAACATAGAATGAAATAGAGAGTGATTTGTGAGCTTATTCTGTATTTTACTCTTCAAATATAGAGAATAGAGAGTAAAATAGAGGTAGGTTGGAGATGGTCTTAATCCTTTTATTTTATTTTTCTATTTTAGACACAATCATCTCTAATCGATTTTTCTATTTTATATTTTAGAAAAGAATTTTTCTCTTTCTTCTCAATATTATATTATTATCTTTATTTATAAATTTCTTTTATAAAAATTAATATAGTACATTAGAAATTAATTACAAATATTAGAGATTTAGTTAATGATCTTATATGATTTATAATATATTAATTATAACTATTATATAATATAAATAATATTAAAGAACTAATATTCACCTCTCTATAAATAGATTTCAAATATTTTTTTTAAAATGGTGGTTGGAGTACCAATCTCTATTTTTTTTCTCTCCTTCGTTTATGGAATTTAAAGAGTAAAATTTAAAGTAATATCTTCTTTAGAAATGAAAGAACATTCTTGTAATTTATAACGATTTAAAATAAATAACATAAACACACTATTTTTGAAAGTAAAAAAAATAGAAGAATAAATAAATAAATATAGTTTTAAAGAATAGGTGATATGTATTGGATTTGGTAATTATAATTAATATAGTTTTACTGTAAATAAGTAATAGTTACAATTAAATAGTGAGTAATGTTTTAATCGTGAAATTTCTACGTACCAATTAACTTTAACGTAGAATAATAATTTTTATAACATGAAAAAAATATAATTAGCGTTCTTGTTCTTAAAAAGTTAGTCAATTAATTGTTATTATAATTTCAAAACATTATGAGAATGTAAACCAAAATGAACTCAAACAATGATGACCCAAAATGCCCTCTTCTCATATTTATTCTATATTTAAGTTATTTATCGAGATACAATATATATTTGACTACATATACATACATCATCTTCTTGTTTTGAATTTTAGAGATAAATCTAGTACTAATTTATAATATTAATTAGAATTAAAGGAAATTCTAGACTTGCAACAATAAGAAGTTCGTACGAGAATTAAACTTAAGAGTCATCATAAAGACACACAAGAAAGAAAGAATGAAAGAAATAATACAATACATATATCATTGCGACTTTAATCATTAAAATAAAAAATAGAAGGAAAAACAAAATCAATACATATTGTCTAAGATCTTGTCATATCCACTTCACAAGCCTATCAATATTCAAGAGCTTTCTTCTTCTTCTTCTTCTTCTTTTTCAAGTCACACAAAAGTAGAGATACATCACTCTTGTTGATATCCACTTCACAACTCTATCACTATTCAAAACCTTTCTTCTATAAAAAATAATATTCAAGAGCTTTCTTCTTCTTCTTCTTCTTTTTCAAGTCACACAAAAGAAAGATACATCACTCTTGTTGATATCCACTTCACAACTCTATCACTATTCAAAACCTTTCTTCTATAAAAAATAAATTTAAGAAGCATCATAGAGATATATATAAAAAAGAGAAAAAAAGAAAGTAAAAAGGAATAGTACAATACACATATCATTAAAAAATAGAAGGAAAAAGAAATCAATACATAATTATCTAAGTTGTTGTCAATATCCACTTCACAAGCCTATCAATATTCAAGAGTCTTCTTCTTCTTCTTCTTCTTCTTCTTCTTCTTCATTTTCAAGCCAAATAAAAGCATGAATATAATACTATAGTAAAAATGAAGGATAACTTTGGATAAAATCTCATGAAACAAAAAATATGAATTTATATAGAAATAATAGAGGAATATCATAAGGTATCTTAACTTTCATATTTAATATTTTAGGGTTATGAATATGAAAAGTTGAAAAATTATGAGAATTATAACTATATGCATATTATATCTAATAAAGAATATATATTATGGTGGGAGAGGGTTATGAATATGAAAAGTTGAAAATTATGAGAGTTATGAATATATGCACATTATATCTAATAAAGAAGATATATCATAGTGAGAGGTGAAAAGTTGAGTAGTTGAATATAAAGACTTTATGAGTTATTAAAATAAAATAAAGAGAAAATACATCATTACCCAATTCAACTATAACACTTTTTTTAAAAAGACACTTAAACTCTAAAAGGGTCCTAGTACCCCCTTATTCTTTTTTTGGAGTGGATTAATACCCCTTAAGGATCCTATGTGGCACACAAAGTGTATTTCACTCGCCACTAGCGAGTGAGATAAACAAAAAAATATTATTTTATTTATTTTAGCATTTATTTAATTAGAAATATGATTTTCTTTTTACTCTATTTGTTTTATTGTATTTTTAATGGAAAAAAGGTAGTTTTATTACATTTTTGCAATTGGGACCGATCGGCATTCCAATGAACAAGCTGTAATGCTTGCACTGCAAAATAAATTGGTGGCCATAAAATTTTTTCACTCCAAAGCTTCGAAGAAAATTGATGAGATTGTTGAAAGAGAAAGAGATGAAAGCGGAGTGAGGTGGTGGAGGCAGATCAGAAAGAAATGCCAGAGAGATTGACGGCGACGACGAACGACGGAGAGGGAATCACCAGGGGTCATGTTCAAATGAAGTAGAAAATACCCCCATCTAAATTAGAGAGAGACTTCCGGTCTTTGCATATACAACACATCTTGAATCCGGGCAAAAATCAAAGGCAAAGTACACAAAAAGAAGATTAACATGGAGAAAATAGAAGAGATTTTGCTCCTATAGATTTGCTTAGCCATTGTTAAGATGTGTTATTGATGTTATAGCATTGGTGGCTATGCCAGAAAATTGCCGCCGCCGGCGCAAAGAACGGTTGTTGCTGTTGAATTATTTTTGAAAAAAAGTTTATTTATTTATTTATAAAAAATAATAACAAATAACATATATGAAAATATTTTTTAAAAAATTAACCTAATTGACACGTGGTAAGTATTAATTGGTGCGTCTATTCATTTCCTTTCTTATACTTGGGGTTGATCCAAAAATGAGATACTTTTACTATTTTTAAATTGTTTAAGGGGGTATTAGGACCTTTGTAAAGTTTCAGTGTCTTTTTAAGAAAAGTGTTATAGTTAATGTATTTTCTCTAAAATAAATAATTAAATGAAGAAAAATGATAAAAAAAAAAGAGAGGAGAAAAATGATAAATATAAATGGAGGGTATACAAAGGTGCCACATCACCTTCTCTAGGTTCATCCTTTATATAAATATACAGATTAGCGACAACAATTAATGCGATAGTTATACTTACCTACAATGATCAAATTTTACCTTTGTTGATGATTCACTAATCATTAAAACATTAAAATAAAATAACAAACTTCGATCGTTATAAGTATTTTTAGTGACTGAAATTTCTTTTATTGATAACAATATGTTTAGTGATCGAATTTTCTTTAACAAATTATGATTAAATTATTTAAATAATTGTTGACATTGATGAGAAATTGAGTTTGAGCTCTTCGAAGAAAAAGGCGATAGAGTGATTAAGGAAATGAATTAGCTGTAATTTTTGTCTGATCAGTCTCTTACATTTATTAGGAGTTGTGTTCGCATTCTATTCATATTAGGAGTTGTATAGGATTTATATTTGCACTATACTAGGTGTATTATATATTTGAATTAGGAGTCTGAAATTAGTTGAAGAAGTCTACGCATATGTGGACTCAATGTGGACAAATACGCGATAATTGTACAACTTGGAGACATACACGATAAAATAAAAAGGCAAGGCAGAGAATTTCCTCTGCAAAATCCTTCTCTTCTTTCATAATATCAGAGCAAGGCCTCTGATTACCGATCCATACATTTTTTTTTAACCAAATCTTTCGCATCATGGTTAATACAAATATTGAGGGTGACGGCTCTAAGAAAACTGAGCAGTCTTCTATCAAAATGGTTGAAGCCAATCATCCTTACTTCCTTACTCCTTCGGATTCACCCGGAATGAATCTAATAAATATTAATTTTGATGGAACAACCTATGGAAATTGGAGAAGAGGTGTGTTAATCTCTCTTTCTGCCAAAAACAAATTAGGATTTATCAATGGAACATGTAAGAAACCGGAAGAGGACACACCTTTGTTTGAGCAATGGAGGAGATGTAACGACATGGTGTTGGCCTGGCTTCTGAATTCTCTTAGCAGAGAGATAGCAGAAAGTGTGATTTACTCACAGACAGTTGAGGATCTTTGGAATGAACTGGAGCAGAGATATGGGCAAACGGATGGCACCAAGATGTTCCAATTGCAGAGAGAGTTGAACAACATATCTCAAGGGACCAATGATGTTGCTGGCTACTTCAACAGGCCGAAGATTTGGGATCAAACAAAGGTAACTAATACTTTTATGATATGCAGTTGTGATTGTAGTTGTGGCGCAAAAACGCACAATGTGAAGATGAATGAAGATCAACAGTTGATCCAGTTCCTCAAGGGACTGAATGAAAACTTTGGTGGCATAAGAGGAAACATCCTCATGATGAAACCACTTCCTACCACAACACATGCATATTCAATCGTATTGCATGAAGAAACACATAGGGGAGTGCACTCTGGAAACCAGGTTAATGGTACCACTGACTCTACTGCTTTCAATACTAATTCACAAAGATGGAACAATGACAGGGTAAACAGTGAATACAAAGGAAATAATCAAACTTTAAATCAATATGCTAACATTGATACGAAAATGAACAATAGCTTTTGTTCTTATTGTAAGAAGTAGGGTCATGTGAAAGATAAGTGTTATAAACTAGTTGGATATCCACAGTCCTTCAAGTTAATAAGCCAAAAAAAGGGTACGGTAATGGACAAGTTAATGCAAGCATGACAGAAGATGAAAAGAATGAAAATAACACACCTGGAAGGATGACTTCACAAGGATTCACGAGTGCCCAGTGTGAGAAGTTGATCCAAATGCTGCAAACTGCTCAGACAAGAAATTTAGGTACTTCAGGTTTTGAGCCCAACACCAGTGCCAACTGTGTGGGTAAATGTTCTATTACTGACATCTTTGATTGTTGTTTTACCACTCTTGGTTCCAACCTCTGGATAATAGATTCAGGGGCTTCACAACACATGACTCATGAAAAAAATCTCCTGCATAACATGAGACAGTTAGACCATCCAATCTTAGTAAAACTACCAAATTCAGTTAAGGTAAAGGTTTTCCAAATCGATTCCGTGATTCTAAATTCTGATATTGAATTGTATGATGTTCTCTATGTTCCCTCTTTTAAACATAATCTTTTATCAATTAATCAGTTGTGCAGGCAACTTGATTGTGAAGTTATTTTTAACAAAAATGCTTGCATATTATAGGTCCTTTCTCTGAAGATGCAAGTGGTGTTTGGTAGAGCAGTTGGTGGACTTTATGTACTGGATGAAACATGTGCCAAGTCCCAAAGTTCTGAGTCATTTTTTGTTTCTGTCAAGTCCTTAGTTTCCAAGAATAGAGTTAGTTCTTTAGATATTGGGTCTGATAGTCAAGCTTTACTTTCCAGACAATCTACTGTAAATGGAGAATCTCCATCTCAGTTCAATAATAATATAGTTTCTAATGTTTCTGTTTCTACAAAACTCTGGCATTTTCGCTTAGGGCATTTACCTTACCATGCTATGAAAAATATCAAGGAACTATCACTAAAGCCAAATGATAAACATGATTTTCCATGTGATGTATGCCCCATGTCTAGACAAAGTAAGTTGCCTTTCCAAACAAGTGTTATTCATCCAAGAAAATATTTGAACTAATTCATATAAATACATGGGGGCCTTATAATGTACCTACGTACAAAGGAGAAAGATACTTTCTCACTATTGTAGATGATTTCTCTAGGGCCACATGGACTTATCTTTTGTCCACAAAATCAAGTGCTTTTCCCACTTTGAAATCCTTTCTATACCTTATTGAAAGACAATTTTCAGCTAAAGTTAAGATAATCAGATCTGACAATGCCTATGAACTAGGCGCGGGGATACACCTTTTCGAGTTCTTTTCTTCTAAAGGTATTATACATCAAACTTCTTGTGTTGGGACCCCACAACAAAACGGGGTAGTAGAAAGAAAGCATAGACACTTACTGGAAACATGCAGAGCCTTGCTATACCAATCACACCTACCAAAGAAGTTCTGGGGGATTGTCTCCTAACAGCTACTCACTTAATTAATAGATTCCCCTCTACAGTTTTACGTAATATATCTCCATATCAAGTCTTGTTTGAAAAAACACCAAATTATACTCAGCTTAAACCTTTCGGTTGCTTATGTTTTGCTTCAACATTGACAAGAAATAGGGACAAATTAATGCCTAGAGCTTTGCTAGGAGTATTCTTAGGGTACCCTTTTTCTCAAAAAGGATACAAGGTCCTTAATCTTCAAACATGTCAAGTAATAGTATCCAGAGATGTCAAATTTTCTGAAACAGTTTCCCATTTTCTCATTCTACTCCTATGTCCAGATTGTTTCCAGCTATATTCACTTCTATCCAAAATTCACATATTTTTCCTTTACAACAGGATGTCCCTAGCGATTTTGAAACACTATCAGGTGATACAAAAGTACATTCACTTGACTCTCCTTTTTCAAATAACAGTGAGCTACCAAGGGCAGAATCAAGTCCAGTACAAAGTCCACGCAGGTCTACCAGACAACACAATGCTCCTTCTTATCTTTCTGACTATATTTGTGATGAAACATACTCAGTTATCTCACCGAATCAACCATTAATTCCATTTCATTCTTATTCTTTTAATGCTCTATCATCACAAAGCCAACAAACTGTTAGCTCCATATGCAATATTTCTGAACCAAAAAATTATCAAGAGGCAGCACTACACCCAGGTTGGCAACTTGCAATGGACAAAGAACTTGCAGCCCTGAATTCTAACCGAACATGGGAAGTAATTCAATTACCTCTTGGGAAGAAAGCACTTCCCTGCAAATGGGTATATAAAGTTAAAGTTAGGTCTGATGGAACATTAGAACGACTAAAAGCGAGATTGGTAATTAGAGGCGACATACAAAGAGAAGGTATTGATTATACCGAGACATTTTCACCAGTTGTGAAAATGACGACTATCAGATGTTTATTAAGTATTGCAGCCAAGAAAGGATGGAATTTATACCAGCTTGACGTCAACAACGTTTTTCTTCACGGTGACCTAGATGAGGAGGTTTTCATGAAATTCCCTCCAGGTGTTGTTGCCCCATCTCCATCTCATGTTTGTAGACTTCGTAAGTCCCTTTACGGGCTGAAACAAGCATCTCGTCAATGGTATGCACGACTTTCTTCTGCTTTGGGTTCTAGGGGATTCACTTCATCTTTGAATGATTATTCCTTGTTTTTTAAATCTACTCGAGCCTTCATCACTGTGATTGCAGTTTATGTCGATGATATCCTGCTTACAGGGAACCATGATGAAGAAATTGCTGAAATTAAATCGTTTCTTGATTTAGAATCTCGTATCAAGGATTTGGGTATAATAAGTTATTTCCTGGGTATGGAAATTCTGCATGAACCTGGTGGTCTTGTTGTAACCCAACAAAAGTTTGCAAATGATCTTTTCGATGAATATGCCTCTGCTGAACATCGATCTGTCTCCACTTTGCTCAATCACACTTTAAAACTTTCCTCTGATTGTGGGAAACCCTTGCAGAATCCAACCATCTATCGGCGATTGTTGGGGAAATTGAATTTCCTAACGCATACTCGCCCTGATTTATCTTACGCAGTCCAGACTCTAAGTCAATACATGCAAAGTCCTAAGCAAGGTCATCTGCAAGCTGCGCTCCATACCCTTCACTATGTCAGAAATGATCCTGGCCTGGGGATTTTTATACCATCTTCACCCTCCTTCCAACTTCTTGGATTTTGCGATGCTGATTGGGCTTTATGCTCAGACTCTAGATGATCAGTGAGTGGATTCTTTCTAACTATGGGAGACTGTCCCATTTCTTGGAAATCAAAGAAACAACAAGTTGTATCATTATCTTCGGCGAAGGCCGAATATCACTTTATTCGCCGTCTGGTTGCAGAAATTTCATGGGTGGTCCGTCTTCTCAATGATCTTTCTGTTTCACTATCTCTTCCCATCGATGTCCATTGTGACAATCAAGCAGCAATTCACATTGCTAAGAATCCAGTATTTCATGAACGGACGAAACATATTGAATTGGATTGCCATTTCGTTAGAGAAAAATTACTCGATGGACTTATTTCCTTGTCATTTGTGCCCTCCTCTTCGCAGATTGCTGATATTTTCACCAAGGCATTGGCAGGACCACTTCATCGTCATTTTTTGGGCAAGTTAGGAGTCCGATCCTCGGGCTCCCATTTGAGGGGGGGTGTTGACATTGATGAGAAATTGAGTTTGAGCTCTTCGAAGAAGAAGGCGATAGAGTGATCAAGGAAATGAATTAGCTGTAATTTTTGTCTGATCAGTCTCTTACGTTTATTAGGAGTTGTGTTCGCATTCTATTCATATTAGGAGTTGTATAGGATTTATATTTGCACTATACTAGGTGTATTATATATTTGAATTAGGAGTTTGAAATTAGTTGAAGAAGTCTACGCATATGTGGACTCAATGTGTATAAATACACGACAATTGTACAACTTGGAGACATACACGATAAAATAAAAAGGCAAGGCAGAGAATTTCCTCTGCAAAATCCTTCTCTTCTTTCAATAATTTGTGTGGTGCTGAAGTAATATTATTTCATATGCTTTTCACAATGCAATTGAGAATATATGTCAAATAATTGATATTCATATAAAACTTAATTGTCAATTACGAAGAATTGTAACATCATATTAATTACTGAAAAACATACATGCTAGATATATATAATATCTAAAAATATACATGTTCAACATAATATCTATCAAATCATAAAAATTAAGAACATAAAATTACAACATATGTACAAACAATAACCTTGAACCATCATAAATAAAATAATGAAAATATTACTCTTCAATAAGCTCTATACTTCTTTAATGTCATTTGTTTTTAAACGTTAATAAATTCTTGATTTGTTAACGAACAATTTTATGTCAGTTTTTTTTAAAAAAAAATTCATGTCAGTTTAGTATAAGAATGCATGTTAGCTAATTTCCTAGTTTTTTTTTTTGAAAGTCAACAAATAACTAAACAATTGGAGTGAAAAATCATAAATTTAGGCTATAGCCAGGATGGAAAAAAGAGACAAAGTACTCTAGCAAAAATTAATGAAATAGATACAAGTATACTAGCCAAAATTAATGAAATAGAAAAAATTCAAAAGCAAGACATTGTAAAAATAATCAAGATGGAGAATCATTTAAGTACAACCCTACTCAATTTTCCAACAAAAGAATAAATAAATTTGTCAGAATACTTAACACTGATTATTACTTTACAAAATAAATTAAACTTAAGTTACTCTAATTTTGTCGTTAGGGAAAAGCCAATGGGGAAAGAATTGATGTCAAAAACCTTTTGAGTAGTAACTTGGGAATTCCTAGCCTAGTCCAGATTTGGACGAAATCTGAGTCAGTGAGGTCTTGGGAAATATGATAATGAATGAGAGATCTAATTATGAATTTGATCACATGAGTAGATAACTAAGACTTTAAGGAACCCGTACGACTTTACGAGATCGAATTCAGGCGAGTAGAACTCCCGAAACTGATCTTAGAGTGAAGGGGTAGTTTTTGAAGGTCATGGGTTGAAGGTGTGTTGTGAAATTGGGATTTGGAACTCAAATTCCGACTCTCTGTCTCCGTGTAAGCCGCTATGGCGGGATTATTCCCTCCAGGGCGGGGCCCACTGTAGCGGCCTAGTCGCGAATTAAGTTGGGATTGAACACCAATTTCGTTATTTTTCTGCAAACTTCGTTCTTAAGAGTTAGGAGACGACCCCATGCGATTTCTTGATAGTTTTCCACGACTTTTGGTTCTAAAGGTAAGAATTTTACTCCCCTAATTCATTTTTCGATCCGTAGAACTTGGATTTATGGGTAATTATCGTTGGGGGAGGGTTTTGGCCTGAAGTTGATGGTGGAAAAAGCGCTAAGTTGGGTATAGGGATCTTGAGTTTGGCCTAGCGTTGATGATTTTGATTGTAATCCGGGTAATTAGGCCTTGCTTATTGATCCTTGCATTAATTTGTTGTTTTTAGACCACGAACAAGCAGAAAGAATCCAGAAAGGGAAGATTCAAGTGACTTAGGGGGATTCAAGCGACTTAGGGGGATTCACGCTTGGTTTCAAGTTGGGTGATGTTTTTGATTTCCTATTTGTGTGATGTATGTCGATTGATTGCTATGTTGTGAGCATGCGTGTACGCGAATAAGAAAATGTGGAAGTGTTGATAATGAAATGACTTTGAACAATGCATGCCATGAACTTGTGTACTTTACTATATGATTTGAGTATTGTACATTATGTGTGAGATCCTGTGGTTCTTTCGTATAATATGCATATCATTGCATGAGTGTATGAGGTTTATATGACTTGGTGCATCATGTTAGAAGAATAAGTTTGCAGAGGGGTGGTAAAAATGAAAGAATTAGACTAACGTTATGGGTCAAGGATGCCCTTAAATAAGTTCGAGTTAAAGAATGTCTCTTCTAACACCCCGTCTGTTTGGAAGGTTTAAGTTAACCGGTACCTTTAAGGTAAGATAAAGAGTGTCTTATATGATAAGAAGGAGGTTTTATAAGGTGATATAGTCGCCCAATGATCGTAAGTTAAGTTTTGAAGTCAAGCAAGTTGGGAAATAAAAGTTGACAAAAGTTAGAGAAAGCTTCTTTGATAAAATTTCTGAAATTTGGGTTAAATGTCTCAAAGCTTTTCTCCCAATCTATAAAGCTTTAGAAGAACCCCAATATACCAAATCAAAGGTCTACGAGTCTACTTTCCAACGCACTAAACCATTTGTCCTAACGACTAGTGATACTGCACAAGCATGCACGTGAAGGTGGGTCCCTCGCCCCTATGTCGGTTTAGCTTTATAAGATTTGGTTTCCCTTCGTTTTAACTCATTTTTTTCGACCAAATAAGAATAAAACAGTCCTAAATCCTCTCTAAAGGTTTCCCTATCATACAAACAAATATCAACAAGATTTCAACGTGGTTTCACCCTTGGAATGTTCATAGAGATTGTGTTACTTCTTTCCTCCTCGTTGATTGTGATTTGAACGATTCTTCGTGGTGAAGAAGTCTCATTTTTAGGTGGTGTTGCTGCTGTTTGGAGGTAATAATTCTCACCCTTCATTTTATTGATTGAGTCCAAGTTATAGCTATTTTATATAAGGAAGAACACGAATAGACGGCTGGAAAATCGTATTTGGATAGTTATGTGATGCTGGGCTGTTTTTGAAGTATTTTCTGATGTTGTTGTTGCTGGAATTTTCGAAAATGATTTGTTTGTGTGTGGTTGTTGTTTATGTGAGTCTGGAAGAGAAGACAAAGTATAGATGGGTAATTAATTGTAAGATAAATAAGTGTAACTTTGGTTCTATTATTGCATTGCAATTTTCAAATGACTTCTTCTTGGTTCAACGTCTTGGTTTGAGGAGACTCTTTGTAATTGAGGAGACATGCTAAAATAATATAAGCTCCATAAATTTTAAGTCAAGGTTCTGCCCTTTTATTCTCTTATTGATTATGAAGAGAAAGACATGATTCCAACCGTAATTATCGGACAAACTTACATGATGGTGATTGGAAGCTGTAAGTTCGAGTTATTATGGTTATATTGAGCAATTATAGGACTATATTACATTTTTTTTTTGGCTTTAATGGTTTGAAGACTCATTGTGTAACACCCCGCTACTAGAAAAACTTAGAATTAGAAAGAGCCATTTTTGGAAAGAATAAAAAAATCTAGAAATTTGACAAAGTTAACCTAAATATGAGTTTTGGATCAACTTCAAACGACCATAACTCCTAGATCAGGATGATTTAGGTGTGCTACAAGATAACGTAGGAAAGGTCTTTGAATTATCTTTCCAACACCGCCGAGTTTGCGCGATTTCGAGTTTGTATGAGGAGATATGCCCATTTGAAGTTGGACTGTCTAGATAAGGAAAGTCAAAACCGGGTTTTAGAAGGGTATTGTGGTCTTTTCACTACTCAAGTAAATTATTTAATTAGTTGGGGTCTAAACTGAATTGGTTCAGTTTACCCTTGACAATATTGAGTTAGAGTTTTTAGAGAAGAGTAAAGAAGAGAAGAAGCAAGGATTCTTCCCGTTCTTGAGGCTAAGCTTGAAGATTTTGTCAAGGGGTGATCCCTACTAGGTATGTGAGTCTTTCAAAGCGTTGGGTTCGTTCACCCATGCACCAATCACGTTTATTTCAACGAAGTTCATTCTAGAAAGTTGAAAGTTGATGAATCTTGAATGGTGTTCTCAAAATTGGCCTTCGTTCTTGAGTTAGGTTGAGATTGAGGAGTTCCTTGAGGTTAAAATGTTGTTTCCTTGAGTTGTTTGAGTTAGATTCTTGTGTATACATATTGGGTATCTGAATCTAAAGGGAATTTGATAAAAAGAACCGAGTTTAGGCAAATTGGGGTTAGAAAACGAAGAAGGAACAAGTCGGGGACGCGGACCTGTTTCTCAGGATTGATAAAAAAATTTCCGCGTCGCGGAGTGGTCATGGACCGTTCTGCCTAAAAAATTATTTCATGACCAAATAATTAAATGCATCTCCACGTCGCGGACTTGCTTCCAGACAGTGATTTCTTGATCTTTTCTCATGTTTAACTATCTAAAAACACTCCTAAACATCATGAGATCTTTCCTATCACAAATCACAATCCTTGAATCCATAATTCAATTTAAGGATCAGTTAAGAGTCAAGTCAAGAGAAGTTAAGAGCCAAGTCAAGAGAAGTTCATAGAATCTTCCAAAAGTCTTTTACAAATGTTTTAACCTTGTTTTAAGACTTGAGTTTTGAGTTGAGTAAAGAGTAAAGTTTGAAGTTCATTTCTTCAAAAGAGTATATCAGGACTATGTATTCCCAAAGAGTAAAATGTTTTCACATTTAAACAAGAAAGGAAACTTTGATTT
>JAJOOH010021032.1:0-14893 GCA_029582605.1 Solanum gracilifrons | reverse complement strand
TTCCAACCCCACCAATTTCACGTCAATCCAATATCTGAGTAAAAAGTTATGACTATTTTAGTAACCTATACAGTGCTGTTACGAATTAGCCGACGGGAAAATATTGAAAATAATCGTTTTTGTCTTTTTACCTCCAAGAAAACCATCAACGAAGTTCTTGACAAACAAAAAGCTCAAAACAATCAGATTTCATCTTCACTCATGAAAATCATAATTTTTGGCCATAGAGATTTCAAGAAACTAACTCGAGAATCTCAAGAAAAGTCTTCTTGATTGTTTACCTTCAAGCTAGGGTTTCAAGGCTTCTAATCAAGTTTTTCTTCAAGATTCTTCAAGAACCTTGTTTTTTTCAAGTATGTAAGGCTATCATAGTGTTGGACTAGTTCGTACTCACGCCCTACATCTACATTTAAATCAGTAAAAGAGGAATCTAGGATTTTCCCCTAGATTTGAGTATTCTTGAGATAAGTTTATTTTGAGTTCTTGAGTTCGTGTTTCTTTTAAAAGTTCTATTCCTAATTATTGAATTGATATATTGTTATTGAGATCATTCATAAACATGAGATCATGAACCTTGAATGCATAATATAATTCAAGGAAAGTTAGGATCAAAGTCAAGAGAAGTCAAGAGTCAAGTTTGAGAGTTCTTTCAAACCTTTTTTGATAAGGTCCCTTAGAGTCTTTTGAGGAGTCTTCTACAATTAGTAGTAACTTGTTTAAAGATTCGAGCAAGTGAGTATGAGGATGAGGAGAATGTATTCATGAATCTACTTTGTCATCATGAGATCCTTCATATCATGAACCATAACTCTTGAATTCATATTTCACATTCAAGAGAGAGTTAAGAGTAGAGTTCAAGAAAGCCTTTGAGTTCAATTGTGAATCCTTTGAGATCAACTATCAATTCGAACTAAGTTTGAGTAAGTAAGTATAAGAGAATGAGAAGAGTCTCATACATGAGTTCCATGTAGTTGTGTAGACCTACGAGTCAAGTCGTTCATGCCCATAAATTCCGCATGAACTTCATAAGTTGAGTATCTATGAGAGGAGTAATATCTCCATGTCCTAAGTCTTAAGTATTGAGTTTCTAATTAACCCCTTTGAGCTTATATTTCTAATCATGGGACTATTACATGTTACCCATGAAGTCTTTGAGTTGATTGTTCATGCCCATAATTCCACAGGAACCCTATAAGTCGAGCAGTCATGAGATGAGAAGTATCCTTGAGTCCTTGAGTTGAGTAGTTCATGCTCATAAATTCCACATGAACCCTCTGAGTTGAGCATTCTTGAAGTGAGTAGTATTGTTGAAGTTCTTGAGTTCCAAGTATTGAGTTCTATCTATGGTTATTGAAAACCTTGAATTGAGTCGTTCACGTCCATAAATCGGCATGAACCATATTTTAAGAAGTCTTTTACAAATGTTTTAACTTTGTTTCAAGACTTAAAGCTTTGAGTTTAGTAAAGAGTAAAGAGTAAAGTTTGAAGTCCTTTCCATCAAAAGTATATGGGGACTAAGTATTCCCAAAGAGTTTATAAATGTTTTCACATTTAAATAAGAACAGAAACTGAGATTTCCAAAGAGCTTTCGGGCTAGTTTTCAGAAAAGAGTAATCACTTTCTAGATGAAGCAAGAGAGGAAACTGAGATTTCCAAGATAGCCTTTGGGCTAAGTTTTTGAGCAATTATCTCAAATCAGCAGAAAGAAGTATGTTTTCAAAACATAAGAGCTAGTATATTTTTGGGAGTAGTATTGAGCACCAAATTGGGGGAGCGTTCAAAGAACCCACAACCCCCATAGAACCATGTAGCCACCATGGGTAGAAAAGGATCATACTTTTTAGATGAATCCTTTTCAAGATAGACTAGTGGATCCATTAGGCAATTCAGGTTCTATACCTTTGGCCGGGTATAGAATGCGCTGGCAGCGTGAGGAAGATCGCTGCATCATCACAATAGCTCTTATGTGATGGTTGTCGGTTAGAGAAACTCCCACAGAAGTTATTGTATTTTTATATACATCAGTTTATTGTATTTTTACATACATTTCAGAGTTTTAGTATATCTTTGTATACACCTAGAGTTGACTTCATGTTTTAAATAGATTTTCTTTATATTGCACTTGTTTTAAAGCAGTTTTATATTGAAATGAGTTCAGTTATGTTGAGTTGAGTCTCCAGAGTTGAGCATCCAGAGTTTGAGTACTAAGAGTTGAGTGTCTTATTATTGAGTTGAATATCATATCTTTGAGTTGAGTATCTAATCTCTGCGTTGAGTATCTTATCCTTGAGTACTTTTGAGTTGAGTAAGTTGAGTAGTTTTGAGTATCCTTGAGTATTCCTTGAGTTGAGTAAGTTTGAGAAGAGGTAAGTATGTTTCCTTTTTATCAAGTTTCAAGCTTATGTTATGTTTTAGAATTCCTCTTACATGCTCGTACATTCCACGTACTGAGCCATTTGGCCTGCATATTTTCATGATGCAGACATAAGTATTCAGGATCATCAACAGGAGTTTCGTTGGTACATCCGAGAGTTCAAGTTAGCTATGGTGAGCCTCCTTGCTTCTGGAGGATTTCATTTACCTTTCAGTTATATCAGTTGTTAGGATGTCGTGGGTCTTGTCCCAACTTCCATCTGTATCAGTTAGAGGCTTCATAGATAGTCAGTATAGATGAGAAGTCTGTATCATTTATTTTATTAAATGTTTTAAAGACTAAAGTTGCCTTTTTATGGTGAGTTGTATATATTTTATTATACAGAGTTTTCTTTGGATTTAAAGTTTGCATTTAAGTTTAATGAACTTTTATTTAGTTTTAAGCTTTTGCATGCTTGAGTTAGTCTTCCGCTTGTAGTCAGCCAGGATGAGGGTTCAATTGGGGACCAGCAATGGTCTTCGAGTGCCGGCCACGTCCAGGGTGTAGACTCGGGTCGTGACATAATCAATCTTGAATTTGTGTTGGACTTCTATTCTCGCGGAAAAATCACCCCACATATCTATTTAAGGCTTAATATTAGAGCCGTTAGATGTACTTTTTTTATATTACTACTTATAACAGTTTAATTACAAGTATTAACATATTAGTTTTAATCTATAATTTAATTTATTTTGTTTAATTAATTAGTTATTATTTTTATAATTACATTATAATTAATAAGTAAGAGAAATAACATTAATATTAGAAAACCAATTGTTATTATCTCTTACACCATTTTAGGGATAACATTAATATTAGAGAATCAATTGCCATTATCTCTTACACCATTTTAGGGATATTTTTTTTCCAGTTTTCACACATCAACCCCCTATCCACACCACCACCTTCCTCTTTTACCCACACGCAAACCCCACACCCCACCCCCACGTTCCTCTTTTATAGAGAATTAATTTTTTCTCTCTCACTATCTTCAATGTTCGTCTTCTTCATTCAAAAAGAAAATCAGCAGAACTCTTCCACATGTATATGATTGAATGTTGGGAGGAGATCTACACACGAAGAATGTGGAGAAAGCAGTTGATAAACTTGCCACAATTATACCATTATTTTTTAGCTAGCACATGATTTTATGGTAAAAGGCTGGAAATCTATCCCAATAAATTACATGCATATGTTGACAAGCCTCAATCCAAGCTCAAAGTTGTATCTATAAAGAATGTGCCTCAACAAGATTCAAGTTCAAGGTATGTATTTCTATCTTATTGTGTTTTGTTCATAATAAGTAATTCACTTTCCTTCTCAATTTTTTTCTTCAATGTTATTTCAGTGATTGTGGACTGTACGAAGGAGGACTCAGAACCATCAAGAAGAACAACAACAACGAAGGAGGACTCAAAAATCCCAATATCCAAAAAAGGTAAAAAAAAATGGTTAGGATAAGTATGATATTTAATTTAATTTCAAATTATTCAAATTAGTGGGTTTTTGTTATAAATATTATATCATATAATTTTTTTTTCAGTGATTGTGATTTGTACACATGTCTATTTGTTGAATACATCAGTAATGAAATTTTTTATATGCGTTCTGTTGATATCGATGCAAAGTACCATCGTCAAAGGTATGCCAAAATCATATGGCATTATGGAAAAATAAAGAATGATGATGGCGCGATCAGTGAGAGTGAAGTAACTAGAATTGTTGCTAGAAAATTTGGTGGACCTCGCATAGCAAAAGAACATGCTCCAGATACTAGCAATTATCCTACACCAAGAGCACAAAGATCAAATTTGAGATAGTTGATTGCACCTTAGACTTTTTAGAATTACAAGTTTTTTTTAAACTTTTGGACAATATTTTTGTGTTTGATACAGTTTTAAGTATTGATGATATATAATATCCAATGTTTTCTTCCAGTCAGATACCAACTACATATGAATTACAGATTGACTATAATAATTTTAGGATACTAATTATATACAGACTGCATACCAATGGGATACACCATTCTAAATATAAATTACACATTGAGTATAATAATTTTTTGGGATAACAGTCATATACAAACTGCATACCAATTGGATTCAACATTTAGAGTTCATGATCTTACAGTGTCTTATTAACTGAAACAAAAGGAATACCAATTTAGAGTTCATGAACTAACTCTGTCTTATAATTGGTATCCAAACTGTACACTTTTGACATCCAAATTCATACATGATTGGTTTTTTTACTTCATATTCTAACACAAAAAATAAAAAAATAAAAAATGAATGAAGTTGGTATCCAACCTATATAAATACCTTGAAGAAATGATTATGTCAATGTAAAATAGTGATCAATTTTTTTTGTAACAACCTCAATTACATCTTGTTTTATATTTATTCAAGTTGGACACCTTATGGATACCAAATTAATACTAATTGTAAATTATATTGTCTTAACAAGCGTGGACTAAGTATTTTATATTTTAAAGATGTATAAAGTTGGTATACAATCTGTATAAATACTATAAGAAACGAATCTGACAATTTAAAACAACGATCATTAAATTTTGCACCAACATCAATTACATCTTATTTTATTTTGATTTAGAGTAGGACACCTGTTGGATACCAAATTAATACTCATGTTAACTTACATTAAATAATATCAGTCGATATTAGGTTGCATACCAAACGGATACCAAATGCATACCATAATTACCTTATATAATGTTCACTAATATGAACACTACCTCTTATATTAAACTGACATGAATTTTATTTTCAGCAGTATGCAATTGATATGATTACTGAATGAATCTTGTATAAAACATGAACAATATATTAAACACTTAGCTGGAATGCATTTGATATCAATTTTTGTATATATTTGATATGCATTGTCAATAAATATTATTGGAAAACAATGAAAACATTGTACCAATCAAAACAAAACATGAGTCTAAAAGACAAAATAAAATAAATTTTTTGTATCGTTTAAACAAATAAACTATCATTTTTTTGGGGAAGGGTAATTTGAACATGTCTTCCTGTTGCGGTCCACTTGACGACATCTATGCAAGTAACTTTAAACCTTTTAAATTTCACATCAGCAACCCCTTCCAGCGTTCAAGTTGAGGTCTTCCTACCATTCTCTTTGAACCAGGCGGCATCAATTTAGGCTCTGAAACATAACTTGGTATATCCCATGTACTCTCGCATGGGAGAGGTTCAACAGGGACTGCATATGCATCTTCAAAATTATTCAAGCCATAAAAAGGAGAGCAGTAATTTGTTTCATGTAGTCTTTTGTACGTAAGAACTACCATTCCATGCCCACATGGTATCTCATCATTTTGAAATCTTCCGCAACTACATTTCTTGGTGTTTATGCATACTATGTACCGCTTTGGTCCATCAACAATAGCATGCAAATAAAGTGTTGATGGTATTACCTAACACACACAAAAATTGGATATTAACATGCTGTTACAAAAAAAAAATCACAAAAAAGGTTTCAACTATATACAGAATGGATATCAAATTCATTCCAGCTACTTGTGTAATGTACTATTCATGTAAGTTGGCATTTTATACCAAAGTAATTCAATAATCATACCAATTGCATACATGAATACCTTTGGATATTAATGAATAAAGGAAAAATCATACCCGCATACTGGTAGACAAAGCAACACTTTTCTGAAGCTTAAGATCATTTTTTTTGTTAGCTCTGATCTAGTTTTTGCAGCCTCCTCGTTGTGCTTATGAATTCATGTTTGAACTGTTATCCTCATAGATTCAAGAAGTGAAATCACTGGCAACCTCCTTGTTAACCTGTTAACATTATACAAAGGAATAATACATATGTTGTATTTATATTCACTTTTCATACCAAGATAATACAAATTTCATCCACAACTTCATTCTTCTCACACAAATTTATAGTCATTACTTATTCATACCAATATCATTCCAAACAGTCTACCAAAATATATACCATAAAACACATTTCATAAAAAAAAAACAGTATGTCGTACATTATACAAAGGAATAATAAATATGTTGTATTTATATTCAAATTTCATACCAAACCTAATACAAATTTCATCCACAACTTCATTCTTATCACTCAAATTTATAGACACTCGTCATTACTTATTCATACTGATATCATTCCAAACAGTCTACCAGAATTCATACCATAAAACACATTTCATACATTTATATTTTTACACACATTTCATAAATTTATAATGATAACATTATCACTATTTCATACACTATCACGAAAAAATATAATCAAATCATTCAAATATAAATACAAAATCGATACATTCATTGTGTTTACAGTATACAAATTACAAAAACCAGTTTACAAAAAACCCATAACATCATTTATTCAATTTTCACAGAAATTATTTTGTCATATGAAACAAATGAAGGTTCATACAAAAAAATCACAATTTAAATCTATTATACACAACCAAAATCCGAAAATTTCATTGTTCTTAGTTTTTTTTTTTTACTGAAGTTGGAATAAAAATACAAATAAAAAATCGCAATGAATACTAACCAAAAGAATCCCATCTACCACCATATCTTATTAATATCGATAAGAATCCGTCCATTACCACAAATTAAAGATTTTTGAACCAAAAATATTTTGGAATTAGTATTTCTATTTTTATGAACATAGTGTTTATATGATCATATGAGCGCGCCTTTTTTTATCAGTTAAAACGAAAATCGAACCTTTAAGAATCAAAATTGTTTTACCAAAAATTGATAATATATATCTTATTGGTTTGGTTATCGGTTGAGGATGTTCACAAATCGAAAATTGATAAACTGAACTGCTACTAATACATAACATGGAACCGAACCGACAGATGCACACCCTTACTTAAAATCACATCTTTTTTTTAATTTTCTAAAAGCTTGACCAAATTAACATCTCAACTTTCTAAACTTTTTATTAAAAAAATAAAATTAATTCTACCTATACTTTCAAATAATTAAAAACTATTACTTATCTTATCACTAATTAAGAGTTTTTATGATATATATATTAAGGAAGATACACCTAGATTCACGTATTTTTACTACAAAATACACTAAAACAGGAAGAGATGGGAAGGGAGATAGTCATGTATCCGAAATACATGTGAACCACACTAGATACATGTATCTATATGTATCTAGTGTGATTCCATGTATCACTCAAATATATAGGAGAGTGACAAGCGAGCCGTGAGGGAAGCGAGAGGAATTTGTCTATTTATTTAAAATGCATGTGAATCCACATATATTTGGAGCAAATTACACCTGATTTTAACTTCATATATCCAAGATACATGTATGGGTGCACAAAATATGATAAAATTCATAAAATTACAAACTATAGTATATGTAAGTAATTATTAAGTCTTAACCTAATGAGATTTACGTAGGATTTTTCTTTAAAAAAATAAAATAAAGGTAAAATAAGTATATATGATAGTGATGTATGTCTAATAAAGTAGTTTATTCATTAAATAAACTAATATATTATATATTTATGAAATTTAACCTGTTATTAATTAACTTCACAAAACATCACAACACTAGTTTTTTCAAACGTACAACATCAAGGTAATTTGTGTATCTAATGTAACTGAAATTACCAATTTATTTCTCGTCAAATACAAAAAATAAAATACGAAATAACCTCATATTCAATATGCATACATTTGGAATACAATGTCAAGATGGTTTTAATTCAAAACTCCGGGAATTATAAAGTGAATAACATATTCATAAATTACACGATCAATGGAGTAGTGATAAAAGGATATACAAGCTTCGAAGACCTCGTTGCAAAGCAATATCCTTCGTTAACCTATTGGCTCTATAATATTCTTGACGTCAATTTTTATGGCTCTATAATGCCCTTATTACAAACGACTCCATTAACAAATATAATTGAAATTCTGATTTAATACGTGACACTCTATGATTCGTTGAAAATTAAATTAACTTAAACAAATCAAATCCCAACCAAACCCAAACCTAAATCCACCTATTAAGCCCTACCCCCCACCCCCATCCCCCACACCTAAAAACCACATCATCTAAAGGGCGAAAACCCATTAACCATAATCATTTCCTCGGTTCCATTATGCTATTGGAAGATCTCATGTGATTGCGCAATCAAAGGATATGTTTCCTTAGATATATAAATCAGAATATTTGCAATTAAATGTAAAGATACATTTTCTTAGATATAGAGATGGTACAACTTGCTACATAATTATATCAATTACAAGGTAATTATTTATTAGCATTAATTTTTATCAATATATGTAGTGTGATGCACATGTATCTCTCAAATACATATGAGAGTGACAAGCGAGATGTGAGGGAAGCAAGAGGGTTGTCTATTTATTCCAAATACATGCGAATCCACATGCATACAATATATCTAGAACAAATTTCACCTAATTTTAACCCCATATATCCCGAGATACATGTATGGATGAACCAAAATCTGATAAAATTCATAATATTACAAACTATTGGATATTTAAGTAATTAACTCTTAAACTAATGAGATTCATATAGATTTCCTAATTAAAAAAAAAAGAATCGCTTTTTGACTAGTCAAAAATTTGGCCAAACGCTATCTTACGTTTAGTCAGCCAGTACTTGTGGCCAAACACACTACCTCTAGTAAGGACCAATCTATACATCCTATTTTTCATCAACTTTAGTACGAGAGGTCACTAACAATTAGGGGTGTAAAAAATAACACAAACATAGATAATCTGCCCAACCGCCTAGAATTTTAAGGATTGGGCTCAAGATAATTTGAATTGGGTTCAATCTCAACTCATTCAAGTTTAACTCATTCTAAGAGAATCCTCAATTGAGCCCAATTCAATCTCCAATTTTAACCCGTTTTAAAATTCTTTACTAAGATATGTTCCTATATTAAAGGTATGAATTATTATCTATTTACCATCTTTTAGGATTTATATATCCATTTGTTGCTTTTAAAAAAAATAAATCTCGAGCTGAAATTCGAATTGTGATTATAAAAGTTAAATATCATTATGTTAAAATTATTGAGATTAATCGGGTCAAGACCCAACCCGTTTTTTAGCCTATTTGAACCCAACCCATTTGAGCCCAAAGTAAACTTGGGCGGGTCAAGACCCAACCCGATTTCTATTTTAACCCATTTTAATATCTCCAATTTCAACCCAACCCGTCCATTTGACACCCCTACTAACAATGATAGGCCATCTATCGAAATTTCAAAAATATGATCTTTTTAGTTTCATTTTGACATCAGTTTCAACGATAGAATTTTGTAATAATAATATAATTATGTTATATCATATTTATCAGTATCAGTAATAATAAATATGAATATTTATTAGGAGAATTTTCACATATAGCCACTCGAAAATAACTTAATTATACGTCATAGCAATAGTTTGTTAATTATATTTCGTAGCTACATGTTAGAGGGAGGAGAGACACGGGCGAGATTTGGAGAGGGAGGAGAGAGGTGAGCGAGAGAGGGCAGAGAGTGGAGAAAGGCGAATTGTATATGTATATCTGTCAAAATAATTGTATATATGGTCACAACAACAAAAGAGGGATTTAGTGGCAATTAAAAATGGTTTTAGCAGCCATAACAATGGCCGCTATAGCCAATGGGCTTTGGCCGTTGTATCGGGGGTCGGCAAAGGCTTTTACAACCTTTCGGACGAGCGCTGGTAAAGCTAAGCTCTATTGCTGCTAAAACTCATTCATTTTAGCGGCAATATTTTGCGGCAATTAAGACGGCTGCTAAGTCCAATACAAGGCAGTTAACTATGCTTATGTAACAACCATTTTTATAGCTGTTAAATCTAATTAAATTGCCGCTAAAACTAGTTTGTTACAGCGGCAATTAGTTGCAGCAATTATGATGGCTACTAAATACAATCTAAAATAGTTAGTTATGCTCATGTAGCATCCATTAATATAGCTAGGAAATTCAACTAAATTGCCACTAAAACAAACTAGTTTTAGTGGTGGTTAAAATAGCTATCAAATCCAATTTGAAACGACTAATCATGCTCATGTAGGGTCCATTTTTATAGCTGGTAAATTAAATAACTTGCTGCTAACAATTCATACTTTTAATGAGAATAATTTGGTGGCAATTATAAAGGCTAAAAAATCATTGTAAAACAACTTAATTTTCCCCTATAGCGTCCAATTTTTATGGCTAGTAATTCACATAGTTAGACGCTAAAAGTCACAAGCTTCAACAACCAATTGCTTATAACAAGTACATCCAACAAAATGGTTATTAAAACAGATGCTATTAGAGGTGACAAAGTTTGTCAAATGATACATATAATGTTAATTCATAAAACATAATAATTTATCTCATCGAATCTAAACAAGAAAAAGGAAGTACTAATCTAAACTATAGTGTCACAACTAAAAAACAATAATATAAACGAAATAGCTAATATAATGATATAACCAATCCAACAAAATAATGTCTTCAAAGAATTTCCACAATTTTCGTCATTTTGAAAATGTCGTGGGCAAAGTTAGCAAAAATCAGCATGTATGACCTGAAATAGTAAAATAAATGTGTCAAGAAATGAAATGCAATGGATAAAAACAGAAAGATTTAGGACTTATAACATATCAGAATGATAGAAAGATGACAAAAAATTTGAACGATCCAACGACATTTGGATCTCCTATGGAGATCTAACAACATGTTCTTTCATGGTATCCAACAGCAGTAGTGAGCTTGGAGAAATGTTTACAGATCCACTACAGATACAATAGGAATTCCTCAAGTTCTTCAAAGGTTTTTGAGTACAAATGTAACTACAATTTAACGATTTTCTGCATCTTACTTGATTCTTTCTATCAATTTAAATTAACACATCAGAATGCAACCATGCTAATGATTCTGGAATAAAATTCAAGGGCTGGTAAGGATTCAACAAGACTTCTCTCAATTTAAAAATACAGAATCGTAACAAGAGATGGCCTTGTCTTACACCTGATTATCAAAGAGCAATTGAAAAATACAGAACCATAGCAAGCTTGATATGGCCCCTGCTTGGTGTGGGTTCCTCACAGTCAGATTTTATAGAAGGGTGGAGCATTCTGGAAAAATTGAATATAGCAGCTCTTCCCATCACAACTGATTCTTTCTATTAATTTAGATTAACACATCACAATGCAACCATGCTAATGGTTCTGGAATATTAAGCAAGGGCTAGCAAGGCATCAATAAGAGTTCTCTCAAATGTGAATATAGCAGCACTTCCCATGACAACGGATTGAGATCACGACTAATTATTTGTATCAATTCAGATTAACATATCAAAATGCAACCATGTTATTGATTCTAGAATAAAAAGAAAGGGCTAGCAAGGCATAAACAATAGTTCTCTCAAATGAAAAACAAAGACCATAACTAGAGATGGCCCCTGCCTTCCACCTGATTATCAAAGACCAACTACAAAATACAGAACCATAACAAGAGATGACCCCTGCTCTTACACGTGATTCTCAAAGACCAATTGAAAAATACAGAACCATAACAACATATTTCCCCTGCCTTACACCTGATTATCAAAGAGAATTAGAATAGAAAATAAGTAGGGAGGAAGTGCTGCTGGACATCAGGCATTGATAGCTACTATCTACAAACTGATAGCTAAGGTGTTTCCAGATTTTAACTTGTTGTGGACTACTTGGTGTGGGTTCCGCATAGTCAGATTTAATAGAATGGGTGGAGCATTCTGGAAAATGTGAATATAGCAGCACTTCCCATCACAACTAATTGAGATCACAACCGATTCTTTGTATCAATTCAGATTAACACATCACAATGTAACCATGCTAATGATTCTGGAGTAAAATTCAAGGGCTAGCAAGGGCCCAGGGCCGTCTTAATCACTAGGCCACTAAAGCCATCGCTTGGGCCCCATATTTTTTGGGGCCCTCCATTTAAAAAAAAAACAAACTTATACATATTATTAAAAAAGTTATATTAATTTTTTGAAAGAAAAAAAATGTGTAAGAGGTTTTATAGTTTTTCTTGAAAAATTGTTATTGTTGATATTCTTAAGTATATGTAAATTGTTTTAATTATTATTAATATGTCAACTAGAAAACATGATTTCGATTTTGCAAGAAGAGAGAAAACTTGAAGAATTAAATAAATCTTAAAAAAGAGCCCTTGATAGATGTAACATCCGGCAATTTGAAATAACTATGAAGAGGTTTAGAATTGGAAATAGTCATTTTGGAAAGAATTTAAAACTCTGGAAAAATTTGGCTAAGTGTGGAAAAAGTGAGTTTTTGGCCAAGTTTTAGCAGTCATAACTCCTAGCTCAGGATGAATTAGGAGTAGTTCCAGTTATGTTTGCGAAGCTCGTGGAATGATCTTTCCAACGCCACCAAGTTTGCTCGATTCCGAGTTCGTATGAGCGAGTTATGCCCTTTGAAAGTTGGAAAGTTGGCAGGGAATCCGTCCGGAAATTTTAAGGGCATTTTGGTCTTTTCCCTAGCTATTTCTTTTGGGGTTATATTGTTGTGGTAGGCTGATTTTTGGATCATTTTGTCCCATTTTAAAGAGTGAGAGCTAGGGCTTGTAAGTTAAGAGGAGAAGAAGAGGAGAAGAAGAGAAGAAAGAGGAGATCAAACAAGTTTCCGTCAAAGATTGTCGTGGATATCGTCGGGGGTGATCCCTACTAGGTATGTGAGTTCATAGTGTTGGGTTGATCCTTTCCCCCACACACTAAACTCGTTTTATTTCCAAGGAAAGATTGATTGTGTTGTTGAAGTTATTGGTTGTTGTTGAAGTCCCTTGTTGATTTGGGGACCTATTTCCGGTTGTGTATTTGAGTTGTAATCTATTGTATGTTGAGGGATTGATGATTCTTAGTGTTTGGGGCTGGAACCCTTGTGGTTTAGAAGGTTTAGAGTTGGAGAAAAGAAGGAGAAAAGTTGAAATTTCGGGAAAAAGGGGTGGCGTGTCGCGCCTTGCAGAGCGCCCCAAGAAGTGTTCTGAACTTCACCCCTTGGGGCGCCGCGCCTAGCAGCGCGCCAGCAGGTCCCATCTGAGTTTCAAGGGCTGGCGCTCCGCGCCTTGTAGAGCGCCAAGGACGCCATGTTCCCCCATTCTTTTCATACTTTCTCATGCATGTTCCTAGGTATTGTACCTATGTTTCATAGTTGTTTCCAACACCCTAAAGTACGTTTAAACGTCAAGAACTCATCCGTAACATGTGATCAAACACCTTGAATTCATACTTCCAATTCAAGGAGAGTTAGTTTCCAAGTAAAGTGAAGTTAGAGTCAAGTCAAGCAAAGTTAAGAAGTAAGTTCAAGCAAGTCTCTAAAGCTTTTCAAGAGTCGTTATTAAACGTTTTACCTTCGTTTTAAGGTTCAAGTTTCAAGTCAAGTAAAGAGTATAGAGTTCAAGCCAAGTGAAGAGTCTCAAGTTTCAAGTAAGTCAAGAGCATTAAGTCGAGTCCATTTCTCGAAAGTTATTAGGGAACTATGTACTTCCCAAAGAAGTTTCTAAATGTTTTTACATTTGAGTAAGAAAGGAACATCAATTCCAAGAAAGCCTTTGGGCTAGATTTTGAGCAATTATCTCAAACTAAAGAAAGATGTGTTTACAAAACTTATGAGCTAAAGTATATTTTTTTGGGAGTAGTCTTGAGCACCGAGTTGGGGACACGATTTAATATTAACTCAACTCTCCATAAGAACCATGCGGCCAACATGGGATTTTCTCGGGTCATACTTTTTAGATGATCACGAAAGTTAAGCTAGTGGATCCACTTAGTAAAGATAGCTTCCTATATCACGGCCAGGTATAGGATGGTCCTTGGGCAACGTGAGGTAAAACGTTGTACCACCACTAGGGCTCATAGTGGTGGTTGTCGGTTAAAGAATCTCCCACTAAAGTTATATTACTTTTATATAAGTAAAGTTGAGTTTGTTATTGTTTTATCATTAATGAACTAAGTTGTTTTAATAGTGTTATAAGCTTTATATATTGAATGTGTCTTATTGCCTTATATATATATTGAGTTCAATTATTCTTGAGTCGTACAGAGCCAAGGTAAGTATTCTCTTGTACTCTTTTCAAGCTTAAGTTGTGGTTTAGCTTTCCATCTCGCATACTCATACATTAATGTACTGATGCCAGTTGGCCTGCATCTTATGACGATGCAGATACAGGTACCCCGGATCAGCTTCCAGCACGTCGTTGATCCAGCTGAGCACTCCAGAGTCAGTGGTGAGCCTCCTTGTATTCCGGAGGACTCAATTATTTTGTGTTCTTAGTTTTGTTTTATTAGGGTGTTGCGGGGTCTGTCCCAACATCCATCTCAGTTTTATAGAGGCTTCATAGACAGTCAGTCAGTTAGTTTTGAGTCTCTCATCTATA
>JAJOOH010021031.1:0-12664 GCA_029582605.1 Solanum gracilifrons | reverse complement strand
CTTCTAACTGAATATATATATATATATATATATATATATATATATATTTTATTTTTATTTTTATTTTTTATTTTTATAAGAATGTGCATTTACATCTTTGTACAATTTTTTTTTTTGAAGTAATATATATCTAGTTAAATGATATTATAGTAAGTTAGTAACTTAACTTTATAAGGTTATTTTTTAATCCAACATTTAACTTGAGAGATTATTATTATTATAATTATATTATGTTGATATATAATATAGTAAATATGATTAGTAGTGGTATAATAGTATAATAGTATGATATGATTATATTTAATATTTGATTAATTAGTTGGTTTGTGGCATTTAAATTAAGTGTAATGGTATAATGGTAATCCAACCTTCAAGGTTGGAGCTTCCCACTTATAATAATACTAGTTTTGACGCACATGCGTTGCACATGAATATCAAATCATGTACCACACTATTTTTAAATATAACATGAATATTTTTTTTAAAAGAATTAGTCACTCTTAAAATCTCTTAGTTACATCTCTCAAGTATACTTTCTCCTCCCTTCTCTATATAGGGCATTACTTCGTTATTATTGTATTGTTGTTGTTCTTACTATTATTATAATACCATATAAATAAATATTATTATAAAATATAGAAGATATACTACATTTGATGTTTTTAGTTGGAGTATTAGATTAATTTAACATTCATTTTAGGGATTGTTCTAATTTCACTGACCTTTGAGATTATCAACATCTGTAAATCAATCTTGAAGTTTTAAGAAAAGAAGAATAGAAAACATAATAAAACGTAGTTTAAAAATGTGAGGAAATCCCTCCTTTTTATAGTTAAAATGTGTAGTATTAGTATGTGCATATTATTCCTCATAAAAATATAGAAGATATATTAAAGAAGGTGTTTTAAGAAGGAGAAGAAGAAGAAGAAGAACGAATATTTTTAAAAAAATTGAGGAAGCCCTTCTTTTTATAGCCAACAAAGGGTAGTGTATGAAAAACTACTTATTGTGCCTTGTTAAAAAGATATCACAACCCTTTAGAAAATTCACAACCCTTCAGAAAGGTCACAACTCATCTGAAAAGTCATAACCCTTCGAAAAGTCACAACCCTTCAGAAAAATCACAACTCTTCCGAAAAGTCGCAACCCTATAGAAAAGTTACAACCCTACACAAAAGTCACAACTCATCAGAAAAGTTATAACTCTTCGAAAATGTCACAACCCTTCAATTTGAAAAGGTGGCTGCCTTTAGTATGATATAGTATAATACACATAAATAAATATAATACAATATAAAATATAGAGGATATACTACATTTGTTGTTTTAAGTTAGGTAGTATAGATAGATAAAAAAAAGATAGATATAGATTTATCTAATTTTAATTTGATATGAATTTTTTAAAAAATAAAGAATAATTTTAATTTAAGGATCATATAAAAAATATATAACAATGTCTTTTAACTTTGTGGTCTTAACGATTTACCCCCACTCCAAGAAAAAAGAACATTCTATATTAAATTGAATAAAAATAAAAGTACACTAAATAAATTGGAAACGAAAGAGTACTTATTAAACGTAGTTTGGACTCTTCAAATAAGTTTTTATCAAATACTTTTTCTCCAACATTTTGGGACTTTTCGGATTCTGAACACCAAATTGTAGTTTGTACAATGGAAAATCGTTGAACTTCTTGTCAAGTAGAAGTTGCTGCAAAAGTATATTTTATAGGTATGAAAATGAGTACATATAAATTATCAAGATAGTCTTCTCGTTTGAAGTTGAGTTATTTCATTCTCCTTGTTGCATCAATTTTTGTTGATCTATCTAATTTACCCACAAAAAATATTGTAATTGCATATTTGAACAACTCTCACAATCTTCCTTGTTTTAAGAAGAAGAATAGAAAACTTACGTAATTTGTAGTTTAAAAGTGTGATAAACCCCCTCTATTTAAAGACAACAAAGGATAGTATGAAAAGGTTCTTATCATGTCTTTTTAGATAAGTCATAACCCTTCAGAAAAATCACAACTTTTCGGAAATGTCATAACTCATCAAAAAGTCACAATTCTATAAAAAAGTCACAACCCTTGGGAAAAGTCACTACCCATCAATGTGAAAAGGTGTATGCATTAAATATAATATATCATAAATATATATAATATTAAATATATATAATATTAAATATATAATATATACTAAAGTTAGTGTTTTAAGTTGGGGGTATTATAGTAATTTAACATTCATGTTAGAGAGTTCATGCTTTTAAGGTAGTATAGATATAGATATAGATCGATAGATAGATAGATAGATATAGATATGATATTGAATACTAAGAAATAGTGTCTCATATATTGAGATGGCGAGGAGTAATATGTTAGTGGTATGACCAATGGTTATCTAGTTTTACTTGATGTTCTGACTTGTTTAGGAAATTTTCTGTAGTTGTATATTTCTCTCTATGGAAGATATACTGTGAAATACTTATCATATTCTTGTCATCAACGACGGGCCGAGTTATAATGATAGGAAATATTCCAACCAAATATGAACACAAACTCTTGTTTTGAAGCCCTCTCTCGATCCTTTCTCCTATAAACACTTGAAGAAGCGTGTAAAATCGATATATCATCAATTAATGAACATTTAAGCTATTTAAATAGAGTTACTACTCCTTTCTACATGCTGAATGTTGAAATATTACGTGAAGATGAACATGAACAACACGACCCTAAGCCTAACTTGAATAGGTTACTCTCAAATGCAGGCTACTTCACCAGTGATTCCGTGACAATGATAACATGAACATCAACAACACGAACCTTTTTGTTTTCGACATGGTGGTGGACAAAGTGAAAGTCCACTGTAGCATGCTTAACACGGCTGTGGAGGACATGATTCTTGCTCCAGAATGTGGCTCCAAGATTGTCACAGTAAATTAATAGTAGGTAATTGACATACTGGAAATGGCAGCTTAAATAGGAGATTGGTGACCCATAGGGTTTATGTGTCACGACCCGATTTCTCGAGTCATGATGGCACCTACTATGCCCTACCAGTAGGTAAGTCAACCCGTAACCCAAATCATCAAGCAATGAGCGAAAGGGCAGAATCTAGCGAAAACAATAATCTAAACAAGGACAACAAGGCGGAAGCAAACCAAAATAAATATATACAGAAATCCCTCCCAAAACCTGGAAGTCACTAGTATAGAGTTATCTAATAATGAGTACAAGTCCCAAAAGTGGACCACAACAAAGTGTGTCTCAAAGACAACAAGACTAGCTAAAACAAAAGAAGGAGACAACACAAACCCAAAACGCCAAGTGCTCGCCCTCGTCTCCGAATCACAGCTGCAAAAGAAGGCTGGAACTACTCACCGCTGGTAACTGGTACTAGGACCTGTATCACGAAATAGATGTAGAGTGTAGCATGAGTACCAAAACAACAGATACTCACTAGGCATCATAGGCCGACTGAGCAGAAAGGATAAAAACAATAAAAAATGATAGAATCTAGACACAGAGAGGTCAAAGTGGATATGAAAAGAAAGCACACGAGCATACCAGAAACAAACTAAGTACAACTAAACTAAACCTAACTGGACCCTATAAACCCAGAAGGTACACTCGTGCGCAAGTTTAAGTAAAACCTGAACGAACCCCCATAAGCCCGACAGGTACACAGAATAGTTAAGTTTACTGAGAAATAAGGAAATCGGGCACCTAGCCCAAAGTAACCAAGATAATCCATCAGACTTCACCCAGCCAACAGTGCACTCCCAACCCAGCTAGAAAGAGTGACCCTAGGGGACACCCAACCAAACAGTCCACTCCCAGCCCAGCTAGAAAGAGGGACTTGTGAGTGAAGTGCAGTCAGCTCCCAGCCCAGCTAGAAAGAGTGACCTGGGGACACCCAGCCAGCAGCACACTTCCAGTCCAGCTAGAAAGAGAGGCCCGGGGGCGATCGCCGATATCACCGAGTCTACCCAGCCAGCGATACGCTCCCAGCCCAGGTAGAAAGAACGACCCCGGGGGTGATGGTATCTCCAATAGGATTCAATCCAACAACAACCACCGTGGAACGCCGTCCACTCTAAGAAATCACAGAAAAGGCTCCAAACCTATACTATCTCAATCCCACACCTTTAGTGATGCACCAAACCTTCGAGAACGCGTCGGAACTAGAGGGAGAAGATATAGAAGTGCAACAAGCAACTATAACGCCTAATCTAAGGCTCAAACTATCAGACTCAAATTTACTACTCCAGTCTACAAGGAGCTAAGTCATCCGAACGACGTCGGCAAAAAGTCAAGGCTATCCAGCCCACACGGGTCACAAGTCTAAGGCAATGCTACCCTAACCAAGACTAAGGACATCATGCTTACGGTTAAGGATGGACAAGGCATACAACACATAGCATACAAGCATACAATAGCATTTAGCACATAAGCATGTAACTCTACTAAATCGATTAACATGATACTACACCCGAAATATGGCCAATCGATCCTAACATAAGGTATATAATCAAAGTAAAGTAGGAAACTAGTACCCATCCCCAATTCACTCCAATTGACATGCTTTTACACAATTCAGCTCATTCTAAAATAAAGGAAGCCGTAGCCTACCTTAAGGTCGACTGTGCGCGCTCCAAATCACTTTACCAGAACTTTTTCTTCCCGAACGACCCTTGAACGCTGTCACTATATCAAATATAGGATCACAATGTTAAAACGGTCATTTAGACACCAAAATCGCAACAAACGGAGATGGGTCAATTTTGGAGTCAAAACGAAAATCGTGGGACCCATACCGAACTGTCTGTATTTGACTCCGTCAAGAGACCCTAAACAGTACCCCGAGCTTGTGTTTCAAAATGGAACACAATTCGAGGCTCAAAATACAGCAAAAACTAACAAGCAAGAAAACCACGCTTTAACCAACTTAAAAGAAAATAATAGCATTCTAAACTCAAAAATAACGAGAATTGAAAAGGTCGACGCCTCCGATCCGTATAACTTTGGTGCCTACCTTGAGCCGTCTTGAGTCTACCCTGAATCACTCTCACCTGGTCCAAAGCCTCCTGAATCAAATTCGTACCCCGCGGTCTAGGCTTTATAGACTCAAACCAGCCCACTAGAGAGCGACAATGCCTACCATATAAAATTTGGTATTCCTGACTCAATGGTACAGTCAAAATTTCCATACGAGGTCATCTTGACAAAAAATGGGTCCCACACCCAAATGCCATTTTAAGTAAAAAAACCACAAAAGGGCTCGGAAAAATATCGGAAACCTCGGGACATAAAAGAAGGGTCAATCTAGACCAAACTCGACATTTTGGAGCTAACCGCACTGACAAAATTCTCATCCGAGCTCGTTTACTCAAAATGTTGACTAAAGTCAAACTTAGGCTTAAACTTAAAGTTAAAACGCCTAATCGCACTGACTCACACTGAAAACCTCGGGAGTCATACCGACCATGCTACTAGCCTAAAATGACCCTTTCAGAGTTGATGGAATTGTCAGAATTGGATTCTGATGTCATCTTCTTGAACTTTTGATCGAAACAATCGTTCAAGGTTCATAAGCTCCAAAAATACTAAAACTCGTACAAAAGTCAAACGAACGACCAGGTGACCGAATTGTCAGTCCCAGCAAGTCATAAATGACTTGGGGTCACTATAGAAACGCTCTAAACGACACACCGAAGGCAAAACACAGAAATGACCAGGAGGGTCATTACAATATCCACTACTAAAAAGAACTTTCGTCCGCGAAAGTAAGGGTCAAGAAGTATCTAAAGTCTCAAACAAGATGGGAAACTGTTCTCGCATCTCCTGCTCGGTCTCCCAGGTAGCCTCATCGACTGGACGATGCCTCCAACAGACCTTAACAATAAAAATGGCTCTCGAGCTCAATCTCCTCACATCTCTCCTGGGCTGATGCTGCGGCCCTGTCTCGACCTCGAGGTCGACGTCTACCCCAAGCTGCGGATCTGTCTGTAGGCCCGAGTGCATCACCCCTGGCTGCGCCTCCTCGCGAGCGAGCTATCCTGCGAAAGAGTGAAACAAGTGAGATTTCAAGGAACCAATAAGACACACGCTGCACGAAAGTGAAATAAAAGAGGAAATCTTGTAGCCTCCCAAAGATAAGTTACGGACGTCTCTGTACCGATCTGCAGGACTCTACTAGACGTTAGCTTTGTACAAGTGAGACCTATGAACCTGGGGCTCTGATACCAACTTGTCACGACTCGATTTCTCGAACCATGATGGCACCTACTATGCCCTACCAGAGGCTATGATACCAACTTGTCACGACCCGATTTCTCGAGTCATGATGACACCTACTATGCCCTACCAGTAGGTAAGCCAACCCGTAACCCAGAACATCAAGCAATGAGCGAAATGACAGAAACTAGCGAAAGCAATAATCTAAACAAGGACAACAAGGCGGAAGCAAACCAAAATAAATATATACAGAAATCCCTCGCAGAACCTGGAAGTCACTAGTACAGAGTTATCTAATAAAGAGTACAAGTCCCAAAAGTGGACCACAACAAAGCACCTAACTCTCTCCTCCTCTGCAGGTTGGAGCAGGGCTTCATGTCGGTGGTAGAGTATGAGACTAGGTTCCACGAGCTCTCCCGTCATGCCAAGATGAGACCCTAAACAGTACCCCAAACTTGTGTTCCAAAAAGGAACACAATTCGAGGCTTAAAACACAGCAAGAACCAATAAGCAAGAAAACCACACTTTAACCAACTTAAAAGTAAACAACAGCTGTCTAAACTCGGAAATAACGAGAATCGAAAAGGTCGACGCCTCCAATCCGCATAACTCTGGTGCCTACTCTGAGCCGTCCTGAGTCTATCTTGAATCACTCTCACCTGGTCCAAAGCCTCCTGAATCAAATCCATACCCCGCGGCCTAGGTTCTATAGACTCAAACCAGCCCACCAGAGAGCGATAACGCCTACCATATCAAATTCGATATTCCGAACTCAATGGTACAGTCAAAATTTCCATACGAGGTCATCTTGACATCGAAAACCTTGAGACACAAAAGAAGGATCAATCTAGACCAAACTTGACATTCCAGAGCTAACCGCACTGACAAAATTCTCATCCAAGCGCATTTACTTAGTATGTTGACTAAAGTCAAACTTAGGCTTAAACTTAAAGTTAAAATGTCTAATCGCACCGACTCACACTGAAAACCTCAGGAGTTATGCCGATCATGCTACTAGCCTAAAATGACCCCTCCAGAACTGATGGAATCGTCAGAATTGGATTCTGTTGTCATCTTCTTGAAATTTTGATCGAAACAATTATTCAAGGTTCATAAGCTTCAATAACACTAAAACTCGCACAAAAGTAAAACGAACGATCAGGTGACCGAACTGTCAGTCCCAGTAAGTCATAAATGACTTGGGGTTGCAATATGAACGCTCTAAACTACCCACTGAAGGCAAAACACAGAAATGACCAGGAGGGCCATTACATTATGCAAGGACATTAGCCACTGCCTTACATTCAGACTCAGTGGAGGAGCGAGTGTAACGTCCGGAAATTTGAAATAGCTATGAAGAAACTTAGAATTGGAAATAGTCATTCTTGGAAAGAAATTAAAAATCTGAAAATTTAGCTAAGTATGGAAAAAAAATGAGTTTTTGGTCAACTTCAGATGGTCATAACTCCTAGATCAGGATAATTTACGTGTATTTCTAGTTATGTTTGCAAATATCATGGAATGATCTTTCCAACACTGCCGAGTTTGCTCGATTCTAAGTTCGTATGAGTGAGTTATTCCCTTTCGATGTTGGGCTGTTGGCACAGGGCAGTTTAGTCCGAATTTGTAAGGGTGTTTTGGTCTTTTCCCTAACCCTTTCTTTTAGTAATATTAAGGTTTTAGACAGATTTTAGATCAGTTTTTTCTTTTTAAAGTGAGAGCTAGGGTTCTTGAGAAAAGAGGAGAAGAAGAAGAGAAAGTGAAGAAGAAGCTAGATTCGTCTAAGATCGTCGTGGTTTTCGTCGGGGTGATCCCTATTAAGGTATGTGAGTTCATAGTGTTGGGTTGATTCTTTCCGCCACACGCCAAACTCATTTTTTTTTGAGAAAAGATTTGGTTGTGTTGTTGAAGTTGTTGGTTGTGTTGTTGATGTTGTTGATTGTGTTGTTGAAGTTCCTTGTTAATTTGGGACTTGTTTCCGGTTGTGTTTGTGAGTTGAAATCTATTTTATGTTGAGGGGTTTATGATTCGAACTGTTTGGGGCTGGAACCATTGAAATTATGGAGGGTTAGAGTTGGAAAAATGAAAGAGAAAAGTCAGGTTTTCTGGGGAACGGGGTGGCACGTCGCGCTTGCCTGCGCGCCTCAAAAGGAACTCTGAAGTCCAGCCCTTGGGGCGGCGCGCCTATCAGAGCTCCCAGCAGGCCCCTCTAAAGCTTGAGGGCTGGCACTCCGCGCCTCTCAGAGCGCTAAAGACGCCAAGTTTTCCCTTTCATTCCCCACTTTTTCATACATGTTCCTTGTTAATGTACCTATGTTTCATAGTCATTTTCAACACTCCAAGGTACGTCTAAATGTCAAGAACTCATCCATAAACATGTGATCGTATACCTTGAATCCATAATCCAATTCAAGGCGAGTTAGGATCAAAGTCAAGTGAAGTTAGAGAGTCAAGCTTAGAAGTTATGAAGTAAGTCAAAGCAAGTCTTTAAGGTTTTTCAAGAGTCTTTATTGAACGTTTTAACTTCATTTTTAGGCTCAAGTTTCAAGTTAAGTAAAGAGTATAGAGTTTCAAGTTAAGCCAAGAGTAAAGAGTCCAGTTCATTTCTCAAAAGTTATTAGGGAACTAAGCATTCCCAAAGAAGTTTATAAATGTTTTCACATTTAAGATGAGAGGAAACTGAGATTTCCGAAAGAGTTTTGAGCAGTTTGAGTACTATCTCTTTTAAGAAAAGATGAGTTTGCGAAAGAGTTTCTAAAACATGATTAGTATGACAATCGAGTATGTCATCAATGTTTAAACAGTATAGTCTCTGATATACCATCAATGTTTCTGCAGTATGACTTCCTGAGTCATCAATGATCATATTAAAATATGGTTTTGATGTGTTTTTTTTAGAAAGAGTTTTCAAGAGCAATTACCTCTTTTAAGAGGGTAGCTTTGAGCAATTTTCTCAAATTAAAGGAAGATGTGTTTAAAACATTTATGAGCTAAAGTATTTTTGGGAGTAGTCTTGAGCACCGAATTGGAGACACGAGTTCATATTAACTCAACTCTCCATAAGAACTATGTAGCCAAACATGGGATTTGACGGGTCATACCTTTTAGATGATCACGTAAAGTTAAGCTAGTGGATCCACTAAGTTAAAGCGTTCTATACGACGGCAAAGTATATGACAGTTCTGGCAACGTGGACAAGACGTTGTATCACCACTTAGGCATGTAGTGGTGGCTGTCGTTTAGAGAAACTCCCACAGTAGAAATTGCATGGTTCCTCGAGGAGTTCTGCTTAGTATGGATGGGGGTATGGGACTTCATTCATGCATTGCACAAGTAGACTTTGAGAGGAAGCATGGTATTTTCATGATATTATAAATTTGATTTTGACGTCATGTTTTAAATAGTTTTACAAGCTTTATATATATTGTATGTGTCTTATTGCTTTATATTGAGTTCAGTTATTCATGAGTTGAATAGAGCCAAAGTAAGTTCTCTTTTGTATCCCCTTCAAGCTTAAGTTATTGTTTAGCGGTCCAGCTCGCATACTCGTACATTCCATGTACTGATGCCAATTGGCCTGCATCTTTTTATGATGCAGACGCAGGTACCCAGGATCAGCATCCAGCACACCGTTTATCAAGTTGAGCACTCCAGAGTCAGTGGTGAGCCTCTTTGCATTCCGGAGGACTCTGTTATTTCATGTTCCTAGTTTTGTTTTATTAGGATATTGCGGGGTCTGTCCCAACATCCATCTTAGTTTTATAGAGGCTTCATAGGCAGTCAGTCAGTTAGTGTTGATTCTCTCATCTGTATATATATGTAAATATTCTATTTTGAGACTCGAGTTGCCTTTTTGGCCAGATTTTACTAGTTGGGTTGTTTTATGACGTTTCATTGCATGGAGTTATTCTGTTGAGTTAGGTTTCCGCTGAGTTAAGAAAGTCAGACCAAGGGTTCTCTTGGGGGCCAACAATGGTCTTCGAGTGCCGGTCCCTCCCAGGGTGTAGGCTCGGGGGGTGAAAACTTGGTATTAGAGCACAGAGTTCGAGAGTCCTAGGGAGTCTATGAAGCCGTGTCTGTAGAGTCCTAGTTATCGGTGTGAAGCGCGCCACATCTATAATTAGGAGGCTGCAAAATTTACGAATTGTCTCACTTCTTTCACATTCATCTCGTGCGTTAGAGTTTGTCTCTAAGATGTTTCTTTCTAATTCGTGCTTGCATGTGTTTCAGAGGATCATGCCTCCACGAAGAGCAGTCAGAGTTTGTCCAGCTATGAGGAGTATTGAGGAACAAGAGTTACCAAATGCCCTAGAAGTGCAAACCCAAGAAGAGATCAAATATTCTGATTTTCGTGAAGCTATCCGGATGTTAAGTCAAGTTGCGATCTATCATGTTGGTCAAAGAGAAAATCGACATGAAGTGGTTGATACTTCAAGGATCCGTGAACTCTTAAGGATGAACCCACCAAGCTTCACAGGTTCAAGTGTCACTGAGAATCCGGAGAACTTCATTGAGGAGCTTAAAAGGGTATTTGATGTGATATATGTTGCTGAGTCGGAGAGGGTAGAACTAGCTGCATACCAATTGAAGGGTGTTGCTAGAATCTGGTTTGACCAATGGAAAAAGAATAGGGCGGATGATGCGCCAGTATTGAGTTGGGTTGTGTTTGAGAGTGCTCTCATAGGGCGTTTCTTCCCTCGTGAGTTGCGAGAGGCAAAGATAAAAGAGCTTCTCACCCTTAATCCGGAGTCTTTGAATGTTCATGAGTATAGTCTAAAGTTCACACAACTTTCCCGCTATGCTCCGGAGATGGTTACGGACATGAGGAGTAGAATGAGTTTATATGTTGCTGGGTTATCTCGTCAGCAAGCAAGGAAGGCAAGGCAGCTATGCTGATAGGGGATATTGACCTAGAAAGATTTATGATCCATTTACAACAAGTTGAGGAGGATAAGCTGGAGGATAGAGAAGAGTTTAAGGATAAGAGGGCTAAGATAGTAGGGGACGAGTTCAGGCAGCAAAAGAATGATGACAATCAGTCATCCTTCCCACAGAAATAGAAGGGACCTGCTTCACCATCTTCTAGGGCACTTGCACTTGAGAACAAAGATAGGTACAATAGAAATTCCTATAGTTTCAGGGCTAGACTTGTCTATCCTCAAGGCAGTATGGTACCAATGGGTAGTAAGGCTTCTGCATGTGCTAGGTGTGGTAGAACCCAACCAGGTAAGTGTCGTGATGGCCAGACAGGTTGTTTTAAGTGTGGACAAGAGGGTCACTTCATGAAGGAGTGCCTTAAGAACAGGCAAGGTAGTGGAAATCTGAGCAATAGGGCCCAAGCTTCATCAGTTGCTCCCCCAGACATGATGGTACCTAGAGGAGCTACTTCCAGTACTGGCGAAGGAGCAAACCGCCTCTATACAATCACCAGTCGCCAAGAGCAAGAGGATTCACCAGATGTTGTCACTGGTATGATTCGAGTCTTTGATTTTACTGTTTATGCTTTGCTAGACCCTAGAGCGAGTTTATCTTTTGTAACTCCTTATGTTGCTATGAACTTTGATGTTATACCTGAGCAACCTAGTGAGCCAATCATAGAGTGGAGTAGTAGTTCAGCTGTGCCTAAGGGTCGTTTCATTTCGTACCTCAAGGCGAGAAAGTTAGTTTCGAAGGTTTGTATCTATCACTTAGTCCGAGTTAATGACTCTAGCGTTGAGATACATCTTTTTCAGTCAGTTTCTATAGTAAGAGAGTTTCCATAAGTTTTTCCTGATGATCTACCATGAATTTCTCCTGGGAGAGAGAAATAGATTTCGGCATAGACATCATTCCAGATATTTGTCCTATCTCTTTTTCGCCATATAGAATGGCACCAGCAGAGTTGAAATAGTTGAAAGAGCAGTTAAAGGGATCTAGTAGATAAGGGTTTTATTTGACCAGGTTGACTCGGAACACAGCGAAGTTTCAACGGTCCGAAGCTTGTGAGGAAAGATTTCAGGAATGGAAAGAGAAGTTGACTACTGCCCAGTTATGACATTTGGTTCTTGAGTACATACTGAGTATCTGAACCTAAAATGGATTTGAGAATAATAGTCGAGTTTAGGCGAATCAGGGTGTAATGTGATGAGTTAGAGTTGGCTATTGTAGTTTTCGCTTTGAAGAAGAACATAGAGAATTAGCAAGAGATGTGCACCGACTTGCACACCGGGGAGTTAGTCTTATGGATTCCACTAGGGCTGGCAAGGGGACGGGGACGGGGACTGGGGGACAGGACGAAGGGGTACGGGACGGGACGGGGGACGGGGCTGGTGGGATTTGGCCGGGACCGGGATTGGGGGGACCGGGATTGGGGGGACAAAAATAAGTCCCATCCCGTCCCACTATATATACGGGATGGGACGGGTTTTGGGGGGACGGGACGGGGGA